>JAFVLL020035384.1:0-46506 GCA_021397915.2 Tor tambroides
AAACATTTATATATAGTATACTTATAGTTAAAATCTGTTAGTAGGTAGTTGTGTGTAAGTTTATAGTGTTTTACTTCGTTGTTGTATGTCTGTCTATATGTATGTAGCACCGTGGTCCTGCGAGGCACGACATTTCGTTCCACTGTATGTCCCCACATGCAGCGGAATGACAATAAAGCTCAACTTGACTTGACTATTAACTAGCTGCTAATTAGCATGCCTATTGTTAACTTATTGGCTGTTTATTAGTACTAATAAAGCATTTATTCTACATATTCTACATCCCTAATCCTACCCAATACCTAAACCTAACAACTACCTTACCAACTGTTAATAAGCAGTTTATTGAGCCAAAAGTCATAGTTAATGGTTTGTTAGTCTCAGCCGTCAGACGTCAAGCCCAAGGACCGCTGGCTGAACATCTGATGCATACGGCACACTTACCTGGAAACACTTCAGGAGTTTCGACGTCGTCACCGGACTGGTTAAATTATACAGGATTTCCAGGAGACGTGTGTGTCGCGTTCTTTAACGTTCCGCCTGGAAATAAAGATGACGTGACACCAAACTCCCTCATCGAAGAAGAAAGCTGTCGTGTTTACAACTGTGACAATGTGCGCTTATCAGTATCAACTAAACTAAAATATGTCCAAGAGTTTTACAAGAGTCTGTTATTGTGGCGACATTTTCACGCCCCTAAACATCAAGCGCCACAAAACGAAACGTGATTTGTTGCTTTACCTGTCAGTCAAATGGCTTCTTGGGCAGGTCTTGGGCATTCAAAGCGGACAAAGTTCCCAGACCTTCTGCTGTCAGTCTTAAGGTCTGGCTACGCAAGACTAATGGTGTGTTAATAGTGAAAATTTAACCTTAAAATAAAGTGTAACTATTTTTGAATGTTTTACGAAGAAGTCTTGAAAGAAGGCCCAAAGCCACTTGAAGGCAAGCCCGCAACCATTAGCCAAAAAAGCGTAACGGCTAATGCTAATGGAAAGGAGTCCATAGGCTGTATTTTTTCAATGGATGTCAATGGAGGAGAGGCTTCACTACGCTGAATAAACAGCTTTTTAGAGGAAACAGCTCAAAATTTAATGAATCGACAGCCTATCGGCTAAAAGTCACTGACTTTTTGTGACAGGTGGGATTCAGCTTATGGCACTTCTCATTCATTGCTATGGTATCCGTAAACAGCTATTGAGTGTCGCACAACTCTGACTGAAAATTAATGACATCAGGGCTGTAATGTGATTGGTTATTAAGGCACACATGATCCAAGTTATCCGTTACACTTTCTCCAATAGTAAGTAATACAGACCCCTCTCATCTCCCTATATTAAGACAATCTCTGGAAGGCCCTGTCCCAAACTGCAAAACTACTACATTTAGACAGGTTTTGCTAACACTTCCCCATCTGCCACTGGTCAGTCAAACAGATAGCCCCGCCCCCAAATGTATGCCATTGGTTAAATCAATGTATGTGCATTGGTCTGATTGGGATGCTCACAGAGACATAGTTTTTATGATTTTTGTAAAGAATGTTTTAATTATAGAGGTCTCTGGGATATAATAAAGTATTTTAACTTTAAAAAAATACGTGCTTCAGCTTTAAATTAATCATAACAGAGTACGCTATTAAGTCTCATGAGTGATGCAAGAGTAACCTCTGAGCATTACATCTTTTCTCTGGGTACTTGTTTCAGGCTTAAATCAGTTTCATTTTTAAGATAACAAGGTACACAATCCAGCTCTCAGCGGCGTCTCTCTTGAGTTTAGTGATGGTTGGAGGAACGATGG
Source organism: Tor tambroides (assembly GCA_021397915.2). Classification (NCBI taxonomy): domain Eukaryota; kingdom Metazoa; phylum Chordata; class Actinopteri; order Cypriniformes; family Cyprinidae; genus Tor; species Tor tambroides. The sequence continues at coordinate 1,795 of JAFVLL020035384.1, forward strand.
GGATGGACAGAAAAAAGAGAGAATGCCAGATGATGGTGGAATGAGAGGATAGCAGAGCTCTGGAATTGAGCTGAAGATGGAATATGTAATGAGAGGAACCAAGTGAAAGAAGATGAAGAGAAAGGCTCACGTCAGCTCTCAGAACTCAGCAATGTGGGTGAAAGAGAATTATGAGGAACAAAGACAGGAGGAATATGTTTGTGTATGTGTGCATTTATGAAACAGATGGGTAGAGAGCAGAAGAGCCATATCTGAATGGATAAAGGGGGGATCATGAGATTTGGGATGCGTCTGTCTTCTATACATGTTCATTGCATGTTGTGATCTGGCCAGATCTGCGCTGCTCGATTGAAGAAGACCACTCAAGCCCAACATACATGCAGAACAATGAACATTCACTGCTATGAAAGAACAGATGGTTAGCGGGAAGACAGTCACACAAAAGGCACAATCATATTCATATTTTGTTTCTAGAGTCTTGCTCCCTTGGTCTCTTCATCTGTTTCTCCTTCTCTCTCACACTCTCCAGGTGAGTGACATGTTAGATGCTACTCAGACAATCAATCACTAAAGGAGTCGTTCACCCACAAATGAAACGAAAGTCATTATTTACTCACCCTCAGGTCATTGTAAACCCGCATGGTGTTATTTCATTTCAATGGAAGCCTGTTCTCACTCCCAATGCATCAAATAATGCAGTTTTTGTGTTTACCTGATGTGAGTGTCAATGCTTTCAGTGAGAAACCTTTGGGATCAGTAGACTGAAGTGAAGAGCATCAATATTTTTATGATCATAAACCAAAATATCTTGATCTATTTTTTACATTTCATCAGCTTTTCTTGCATCTGGAAATTAACTTATACAATGATTTGATATTATAAAATAGGAGTTATTTTTTAGAACCTAAATGACCCCACCTCTAAACCTAACCACTTCACCTCAACAATATAAACCACATGATAAACAATGAAACAAATATGCAATAGATAGATAGATAAATAGATCCAAAAATCCCATTCAATTTATGGTAAAAACTCACAAAATTCACATTAAAAAGTGCTGTTATGTTTCTGTTATTACAGGATGCCTACATACTTTACCACTTATATTATTTGTAATATAAGTGATATAAGTTAACATACTACTTGGACAACAAAAATCTGCTTATTACTTTAAAAAGTACTGATAACCACCAGGTGGTACAACAGAAAACATACATTTGAAATAATATTTAATAATATTTTAAAATAAAATGACATATAATGTGATAGGTTTTTTTCATACTTGGTATGAAATTTTTTATATATATATTTTATTCACAATTAACCAATTAACATGTTTTTACTGTAGCATTTTTTGTAACTTAAGTTGCAGTGCTTAAGTGTACTGTGCTTATTGTTCAGTTTTTTATTGTTTTTTTTTTTTTTTTTACCTTCATGTTATGTGTTTTATATTGTTGAGATGGTTTTAGGTTTAGGGCTAAGGGTCAGGTAAAGTGTTTAAAAATATCTACATAACAATATAATGTGACTGAAATTATTGTGGTTGTTCAAACTGATTCATATCCCAACATACTGTATCTAGTCATAAAGTTATACCCCAGCATATGATTTCATGATAATAATATTACCATGACCTTCAAGTTGTAATGCCAAAGGATTTCCAATGAAAACTATTTATTATTCAATTTGTTCTTTACATACAGCTATTATATGCCTACAAAACACTTGGAATATAGCGCATGAGTTGAATTGACTACATTTATACTTTTATGGTGCTTTTTTATATTTGTGTTCTATATGAAGAAACAGCTGCATGACTCACAGAAATAAAATATCATATTCCTGTAGAACAGCTTTATCCTCAGAAAATGAGTTGACAGATCTATCACTCTTCTCTTGTCATCTTATTCAGTAGAGGGATTTTAAAGAAATTGTAAGAATTTGTCCATGATCGCCCTCTCAGTCTTGCCGTTTTCCTCAAAACTACTCAACTGAGTTTCTAATCTTCATGATGTGAAATGAAGTCCTCTCAGCCTGTAGTGACATTTAATCTCATTGGTCAGTGAACTATCTGGTGATATAAAATGCATTAGCATGCTTGGAGAAAGTCTGTCATAATATGATGGAATATCCTTTTAGATCTGAAACAATAACAGAGATCTACGCTCACCTTTTCCAGCACCGTCCCATGCGCAGCCGTAACAAAAACAGCAGAGAAATCAATCCTGTCACATAACAGCAGGGCAAGAGATCAATGCATTCGCATGGGAGGGAGCGTGTCACTGCAACAAATCAAAACACAAACCCTTATCACACATCAGACACTGACGAGGAACGAGAGACGCTTGGAATTATGGGATGAATGTGCTGATTAGATTTTACTGAGCAGCATTTCACATACATTTACATTTCATGTATGTGGCATTCACACATATTTTATGATATCAGGGCAGTGGTATCATCCTGACATATGACTCATGCCACTGAAAATCACAAACTCTTTTTTGAAATGATCGACTTTTGGTTGCTATGTCTTTGCATTAGAGCTGACACCAGCCTGAACTGACAGAGCCAGAAATATTTGTGTTCATTACAAATCTAGAGCTTGTCCAATCATAGTGCCTTAAATGCTTCATCTTCTCATTAAAACGCTGACAACAATCCAATGTTCCCCCAGTCGTATATCAGCGTTCTGGTGTTTAATGACAGAAATGGGTTTTTGATAGGTGTTGCGGTGCGTTTTGCAGACTACTGATGCGGCAAAACAGCTGGCTGCAGAATTTCTGTTTGTAATGAATGAGTGAACTGGGAGTTTAATTTGGCCATTAACCTGCTTCAGTACCCATCTACAAAATATAGGCTATCATAAATAATCATAAAATAATCATTGATTCTTGACTGTGGAACACCTGCGTAACAAACAAGTGCTTAGAAAATGTTTTTTTTTTTTTCTCAAAAAAACTTTTAGTTTGAGGTTTGTTTGAGATCATCTAATAGTGACAGCGTTTAGGAGTAAATTAGTGCCTCAGCTACTTTTTAGAGGACAGAAGGTTTTCTAGAAAAAAAGCTACTTCTTGTCACTACATTGATGGCTTCACCATCAATGTTTACATAGTTTAAATGATTCATTTAATTGAAACTGCCTATTAAATATCTTTAGTTAGATATTTTTTTTTAGCTAACTCCCTAAAGGAGAGCTTGACAGTAGTAGATATCAGTTATGAGCTTGTAGTTTGAATAATTTCTAGACTAATGAGTTAGGATTAGCCTGCAAGACAGCAGTCTAATCCAGGGCTTGAAAACGAAAAAAAAAAAAAAAAAAAATCAGTCGGTTCACTCCGAGCAGAATCGATCAATCGATATTTTAACGTTTCTGTTCCTGCGTTCCTCGTGTATTATTATCGTTCCGAAACCGGTTAATACCGGTTAATAACGTTTTTTTTTTTGTTTTTGTTTTTTTTTTGAAAAAATATATATTTGCCAATAATAATAATAATAATAACTTAAAAATAATATCTTAACCCGCTGCGCTTAATCATAGCCAATACAGCATCGTCTTTTATAGATTTTGGCCAAATGTAGCCTACTAAACAAGAAAAAATCTGCTTTAAGGACATTAACGTATTTTTTCAAGATATTTAAAAATGTTTGCTGCATTGTTAAACGCTCTTATAAAATTGCGTTTTGAGAGGAAAAAAAACATAGGCTAAGTCGCATTTTATGATTACATTCAGAAATAATGTAGGCTAAAGTGCCGGTAAAAGCTAAATGTCTACAAACATTATAAACAGTTAAAGTTCCCTTCTCTCCACAACAAATCCTCTAAAGTTAAGGTGATTAAAGCGTTTAGGCTAGCCTATATAAATGTAAAGCCAAAAACGAATTAATTTAAGGTGAAACTGATTCGTGCCGACTGAGAGAGGTAGGCATCAGTTTCACCTCAAATGTTTTCATATTCGTGACGTATCTGGATGCTAAAATATTATTATTTATGAAATAGGCTTTGTGCTTCACTGGATATCGATCATCATATTAGTGGTCACGCTGAATGCAACAGATTGTACAACGGAGCAGTGCTACTTATTAGGCTATATGGTTCTTTAACTGTATTTTGATAATGAATTTTGATAATGAACAGGCTGCAATATCGCAAAAATATGTTGTCTGTGCGCGCATCAAGCGCCGGCGCGATAGCCATACTGGTATACAGATGCAGGACATTCAAAACTGTCAAGCTCTTGCAAAGTAAAGAAAACTACTTTCTGCTGTCGTTTTCCTTTCCGTGAACTTTGGATCGTGTCACAATAAACTTTCTTTCGTTTTGTTAATCTGTCAATGATTTAAGTGAAATATTTCGTGCATATAGCCTATACATATTCCTTTTTATGTAAGCCCATAGGTTTATTCTGTTTTCGTAGAAGCGCTGCAGGTGCGTGTGATCTGTTGAATCCATCTTACACTATCCTTGGATAAACTCTAATGGCGGTGCGTTATTGCGACTTACCTATGACAAGTTCACAGCTGAGCGCGGGCGGGCATTTCAAGCGTTTGACGCGTCAGCGCCACATTTGCAATATAGGCCGTAGCCTACTAGGCTACTTGAATTCGTGATTGCTTGACAGAAAATTTCAAATATTAAATGGAACGATAAAATAACATTATTAACCGGTTAATGGCCATTTCCAATTTTTGATTCTGTTCGGAACGATAAAATTTGATTTAGTTTCTGGTTCTGTTCCTGTCAAAATTTCGTTCGTTTCCGGTTTTCGTTTTCGTTCCTTGAACCAGTGCAGAGCCCTGGTCTAATCTGCTAACGGCATGTTAAGATAGTATGTTAACAGGTTGCTCTTGCAAGCGAAGTCAAATAAACAGGGAAAAACTAAATTTGACAATTAATAATTTCTTAAAAATGAGTTTAGAAATAGTTTTATTTATTTTCATTTCTAAATGAAATTTAGATTTTAGTGTGCGTTAAGGGCACTGCACTTTGGCGTTTTTAACGTGGCTTTCTGAGACGTGCCGTGGCTCGGCTGGTAAATACAAGTATTGACTAGAGTGGCCGCGATCAGCTCCGGTGGCTGTGTCGGAGCCGCAGACGTGTGCAGTGTAAATAAAGGGTTATCCTAGCATTAATAGCATTGAAAGCCCTATATTTGAGAGAGACCACGTATGAAGTGTTTCTTGGAGGTTATAGTACATTACCGAAATTGTCATGAGATTTTTACATACGCCAGGTGACCTGTAAATGCAAAAACTGTTTCCATTGCAGTTTTGCGAAATATTCCTTTTTTTAATTGCCTGAAAAACCACCTCATGCAAGCATAAAAACTTTTTTGAGAAATATGGGAGTTTTTCGCAAAATTGACGTCTTTCCATAGACGTATTTTCAATTTTGCAATTTCCATTTGCGCAATTTGAAGCGTAAACACAGCTCCTGGCTGCAGGAAGAGTCACTATCAATTTAACACTTAGGGTACCAAACATCAACAATGTACCAAAAAAAGAAATGTTTTTCATTTTTTTTCATTTCATCCCTACTCACACAGATTTGTGATAACGTCTCAAAACATTGTATTATGCATGCTATTACAGTATTTGTTGATGTCACTTTGTAAAGAAACACTATGTTTCTTTAGAAAGTGCCTGCACCCATACAGTACCTATAGACTGAACCCATAATATGCATGCGCATGACATGACCATTTTCACAAATTCACATTTTTGTAGATTACACAGAGATGATAATGGTGTTGTTTTCAAAAACTAGCACTTTGAAACACGTTTTCAAAGGTTTGTGCTTTCAGGCCCCCGTTGCTGTATAAACGAAGTGTAAAAAAAGTTTTGAGGTTTTAGTTGAAAAGAGTGTTGTGTAAGCGCCCCTTAATGAACACTCTGAACCCAGATGAACCCAACAGGGTTTCATTTTCTTTAACTCAACAAGTGCTTATGAACAAGAGTCCCAGGAATGTGAACCCTTGAGAATGTAGGATCCAGGGAATTATCTGCATAGGAGATACTATTCTCTCTGGTCTTGTTTAGCTGTGAGAATGTGAAGCTCGAAGCTACTGATCAGCATCAATTCATAAATCATTCACATCTCTGAGCTTCAGCTCCTGCTCTCCGACAATCCGTTGTTATTTGATGTCTTTTTGCACTGCTGTGGGTTGGTTGAGATGTGTATCTGACCTACTTTTGTTCCATTATATCTCATCTTACCATTTTGTAGTGTTTTTTTTTCCACCAAGCGGTGCTTTGACTTTAGCTTTCATATAATACACTGTTCCATTCCCATTGAGGTTCAGATTTATGGTCATCAATTTCATAAACACTGTCCTGGGAGGACATTATCTCACTGTGAAGAACACTGAATCTAATTTAGCCAGCCAATTTCGTATATAACTATTCATTCATGCACTACTGAGAGATAGCATCTATTGTATTATTGGCTCCAGAGGCGCAGCACTGGTACGCTAGATGAGAATTGATGGACAAATGAGCTTTGTTTACATGTCATGTAAGAGGTCTGAACGACCCATCAGGCTTTTCCACTGCTTGCTGGTAACGTCTTGCAGTTTCTTTGCAAAACTGTCAAGTAACTTCACAGTTTCACAGTTTGCTCAGTCTGCGAGAGGACAAACCATGAGGGGATCCTTGCTGAAGGTAATTTGTACACTGGCTTGTTTGTGACAGAAATACTTCTGACAAGCACACATGCATTACTGGCATTACAGGTCATGAATTAATCTCTTGTCTTGAATATAAATGGCATTTTAGTGAGTGCTTATAGCTCGGTTTCCTCTTATTACTATGAATATGAGAAAGTGCAAAACACAGTACAGTGGAATAAGTCCAGTGGTGAAGTCATGAGATGGGACTGCATTGTGTGTACCAACTTGAAAATGCACGCTTTGTACCACTATTTGAGCATAAGAAACAACAATTATGGATCTGTTTTCGAAATTTCAGTATTTTCTCATTCCCCAATAGACAGGAGTTGGACTTGCCTGAAATAGCTGTTCAGTGTCATTGCAAATAGAGCTTAAATCTTGCTTTACTTCAAAGGGACTTGATTATAAAATACATTCATTAATTTATTATTAGGCAAAGTAAAACCCAAAATACATCAGAGCTTTGTACCCTCATCACACTTCGAAGAAAGGCAAAGTTTGAGTTCTACAGTACTTGTCTCTAAAATAGAGCATGTTCATACACTTGATGTAGACTTCTTTTTCTTTATCCCAAGTTCAAACTAAAGACTAAAGCCTGTCACCCTGTGCAGAGACACTCAGTTTTTTGTTTTATGTCATGTCAATGCATACTTTACACAACTTATCACAGGCTCAGTGTGTCACTTACAAAATCATTTTCATCCTGACTGTAGTTATGATCACGTAATATGTTCTCACACAAACTCCTGCTCATATCAAATGTGAGAGTTGATTCGATCATATATGATCAGTGGCAGGCTACTAAATACACACAAACCATTTCTTGACAGACTGATTATGACATAAGAAAACCAGTGGAAAGCCGGTCGAGTCAGACTGACCACAACGTTGGAATATTTATTAAAAATAAAAAGCAAACATAATGCTTCTTAGTTTTAAATCCCTTCGTCTCTCTGCCTCACACCATTTGTTATGGCTTGCTCTGTCATCCATGCATTGCTAGCCTGCACTATATTCACTATATGCTATACTGACTATATGCACTATACAAAGAGCAGTTGAGCAGTGATTTCCTGTCTGTGAATGTAATAAAACAGATTGTAAGTGCTGATGATACAGTAAGACATCACTCAGTTCTCAAACTTTGATGCAATGGAGACTTTCTCTTACAAAACAAAAATATAAGGGAACATACTTGAAAATATCATGATACATTAAATTATGCATGGCTATATACTAATATACTTCTATGTTTTATATATGATTATGTATTATTCAATATATTGTAATATATTAACACAATATATTGTTCTGGATATTTTCAATATACATTAAACAATTTCAAATATTTATTGTTAGTAAATAAGGACATATATTTTCTTTGCGAAAGGGTTCCTCTGTCAGACAGCTGAGGTCAGAGGTGATTTTGGTCAGCTTCACACAGCATAACAGAGGTTGCTAGGTAGCAAGAAAGCAGAAGTTCTAAATAGTTTCACAGTGAAAACGTCATTGTAAGCTTAAAAAAGGAAGAAGTCCTGGCAATTGCTTTGATTCTTCAAAGAAAGAAAAAAGGAGCTGTTGAAGGATCAGATGACAGCTTACAAAGGGATGAGAGCGTATTAAAAATAAACAAAACAATAAAGCAAATACAGGAATATGAATAATTAAGAATAAATTATGACACATTTAAGATCTATTCATAAAGTTGTCATGACAGTTTGTAAATATTTCCAGTTCTGTCATGACGACTCTCTGAAGATTTTAGAATGGTAATATACATGCCAGTGTTATGTATGTGGTCTTGCCGGAATAGATCTGCTACGCCGTTACGGTGCTGTGAGTATTTAAGACATACTGCTGCTGCACAAATAGCATATATAATAACCCTTAGCAGATCTATACAGGTGGAGCTGGGGAAAGTGGAGGGTTGCAGAGGAACTCTGAAAGCATGCTGTGAACTGCTAAAGTGATTGCTAACCAGCTATTTAAATATAAAGCAGCAAGCTAATTGGCTGCATAGGCAATATGAACCAACTAGCTTGTGCTGAGTTTAACACGGTGAATATCATCAGTTTGCATTAACGATTGATCAGCCTCCGTCATCTAGAGTTTCATGACAGAACTTGGCATTTGCTGTATACTCTAAATGACCTCTAAACGTGTGAGGGGAAATCATGTGTGGAAATCACAAACTTATACATTGCGCGTAAGACATTTCATACATCATGTAAATTTTCCGATGTCATGAACAATGAGGTCCATGGTCTGATGGGTTCACCTAGCTGATTGTAATTGTAGCAAGTAAGCTATCAGTTCTCTGTTGCAGTGTGTTAGCACCAATCAGCCTGCTGTACTGTATAACAGGTCACATTATCTAGATATAGATTAATAATTCATTACTTTGCATGTTCCTACCAAATGATCAAAGGTACTGTAAAATGAGATGTAATAAGCCAACAGACATTATGCTAAGCTAGTACAAAATATGTTTTATAAATTAGTATTTGCCAATACACATAACAATACATTAATGATCATATTACATAATTAAGTCGACATACAGTATATCATTGCATATATGGCTCACATACACTCCATAGTATGAATATGTGTAGTGCGAACGTTATCTGGACATACTACATTCATGGTAACATTTAAGTATAGGGACCAATTCTCACTATTAACTAGTTGCTTATTAGCATGCCCAACATATTGGCTGTTTATTAGTACTTATAAAGCAGCCATTTGCTGTGGTTCAAAAGGTCAGGGTCAAATAAGAGCGAAAGGTAAACACTTCAAATGAAGGACATTTAACAATGCTCGACTGCCGTGAAATGTGAATAAGCCTTCACTGTCCACAACCAGGTCTATTTAGATAAAGAATAGAAAAATGACATCCAGTTCGTTTTTTGAACAAGGTCAATGCTATCCACATTACATTACCCTAATGTAGGACCAGTGAAGGAAAAGGGCCTTACGGTTACAGAATCAATTTCCTTTATTCCACAAGAACATGTAATTTACTCTTCTGCTAGGAATTAATCAGACTGATGATATTCCAGTTGAGAGCGATAGCGACTATTCTGGTCCAGACAGTAATAAGTGGGCGGGAGGTGGTTCCTGGTGAGTCTCTTATCTTTTTTACAGACTGTGATTAATATGAGGACCTACAGGGTCTGTATGAAGATGTAGATCCCCCAAGGTCAGACTCAAGACTATCAGAGAGCGCACCATAATGAAGGGGGGCAGTCCCATTAACTATTCATTACTGGAGACTTGGTGGAGAATGTAGGAGCTTAACCTGAGCACCCAGACATGGCTGTAGGGGGGCTTCGTGGTCTATTTGTGGGTGACTGAAAAGACTGGACTAATCAATAAGGTGGGGTCAGAATGAGGAGTCTATTTATGTGTGTATGGGTTTTTGAAGTTAAGACTCGACCCTGCATGAGGAGTGTAGGGGTCTCGATTAGTGGTTGAGTGCCTCGGGGGTTTTACCCCTGAAAGAGTCCAGCTTTTGAACAAGGATACCCCCTGCACGCCCTCAAAATCCACAACCCACGTGCTGACAGAGGATTGGGGGGCGACTACACTACACCTTACGGAGAGGGAGGGTCGGATACACTCAAGGATATTCAAGAAACAAACAGTGTCACGGAACGGCCAAACCAAAACCACGCCAGCCAGGGTTTCCATGGCAACGCCAAACTGATGAATGAATGACATCATGGTGACTGGGAGGTGAGAGAGTGTGAAATTGATTTGGTGGAGCAGAGCGGAGGCGTACACAGGCAGGCACGTTTTTCTCAGTCTCCCTACCTTTTCTCTTGCGTTCACCCTTTCCTCTAGCGCTGGACAGGATTGCCGGTAGGAAGCGTTCTTTGCTGTTTACTACAGTGTTTGGTGTGCTTGTTTGTGAAACTCTACTGCTTTTTTTCCTTCCTGGAAACATGAAGGTAGAAGAGTAAACGGGTGCGTGGGGAAAGCGGGGTGAGTGAGTGCAAGAGAATGAACGTGGTGAGATCTATCCGGCAGGTCAGGCTGAGTTAGAGGACTGATTTGAAGTGCAGTTGGTTCAGCTCTAAATATACCATGTGTAATGTGAGGGGTGGCGTGTGTGTGAGGATGAGATCACTGTGGGGACTTTAGACCCCAAAAATGCCATTGGACTGTGCTGATGTCATTTCTCCATCTAATAGCTCCAAGGTCATGGATATTAGTGGATTTGTGGTACTCCAGGATAGCGGTTGTATTAAATGCATCTCTGGATGTGTTTGTGTATGTGAGCGTGTAAACACCATGTGCACATTGTGCGAGCCACCATTTTCGCACACGGTCTCCTTTGCCAGCATATCAAAGGTCTGTCAATGTCATGTGGGGCTGTGGGAGGTGTGTTTGATGTATGTTTACGATGTCTGGTTTCTCCGTTTTTACGCTTCTCCGTAACGCATTAGTACGTCGCGGGAAAAGGCACTCGTTCCCAGCCATTATAATGTGCTACAAGCTACTCGCTCGTGATTGATGACAAGCATCGACCTCGGTGTCCATAGCAGGAGCGCCAATCAGTAGGGGTTAAAGGTCATGGCTAAACCAATCAAGATGCTTGATCTAGTCAGTCTCCTGCTCAACTGTTTTACACAACACAAAAGTGCGATGTTTGTTTAGATGTACTTTAGTTACTTGTGTATGCATTTTAGGTGTCATTAACACAAGCAGAACGAATTCCTGCATAAACTGTTCATGCAACCATTCATTGTTACACTGAATCAAGTGTTTTACCAGCATTTTACACGAATTCGTTCCGGTCGTGTTTCATGAACGAAGCCCTGTTTGTGCAAATGTACGTGTATTATTACTGAGAGTGTCAGAGTTTGGCAAATGTTCTGCTACATTTGTTCATCGGAGCTAAGGTATGATCAGCGCTTTTCACTTCATCTTTTCAATTATTCATGCTGCTCATTATGCATGTGGGTTCATTTAGCAGCTTCATTTGAATCTTTACAGCGACTCTCTGAAGACAGTGGAGCAGGGAAATGTTCAGCTCTAGGAGAGCCTTTGTTAGAGACTATATTTGTGGTTTTGAAACCAAATTTTTGTATTTTTTGTCTTGATTTTGAAAGAGCTTGAGGTTTGCAAAACTTATGCAGTTTCTGTGTGCCTGCAGTTTTTTTTTTTTTTTTTTTGAATGCTGTTTTTATGTCAGATTATATATCTATTAACAATGGGTTCGTTGTGCATGGCAAAAATGTGTGTAAGCTGTGACAGGGTCGAGTAAGTGACTTCTTAACATTCCTCAGTCTGGAGACATAGCCCAAACTGTAGTAATGGATTATGTGTGAACACTGCCACCCTCAGGCTGTGAGTGGAAGTGCAGTGTGACTCTATAGACGTCTCTATAAAGATCTATATATAATACCTATCTGTTTTTAGTATTCTCGTTCATCTCAAGAGCACTTGTTCAGTTAGATGCAGGATTACCAGAAGCATGTGATTTGAAATCTGTCATCTTTGCTCATAGAGACTCATCTAGAGAGTAGTTCTTCATACAAACATGAGACGTGCTAGTCTAGTAGTTTGGTTTTTGTTTAGTGTATAAGAGAGGCAAATCCTGAACTGACTGCAAAATTGCAACAGAACTTTACAGATAATAACTTCTTTTGTGTTCCACAGGCAGCAGTTTTAAGCAACTTGAGAGTGCTAGATGATGACAGAATTTTCAGTTTAAAGCAAACAACACAGCACTTGAGCTGTGTCTCAAATAGAGCTGTATATATGAATCTTTATTTATTTATTTTTAAACTGCACATTATTGGTATTAATCCTGTAAGTTCTGATCATGAATGTTAACCTACTGCTAGATGCTGCTAACTTTAGCATGTTGGCTAACCCAAGTCCATCTTTAATATGAATGCCCAAAAATGGCTTTTTACATACTGTGCATGAGCATTCAGCCCATTTTTGTAAAGTACTGTCTTCTCCAACAAGCTTTTCATAGCCAGTACTTCACACACTTTGTTACCAAAATGCATAGAATAGAATACTACAGAAGTGAAATAGGGGACATTATTTACTGCATCGAAATTTGCATACTACCCATCTTATTCAAGAGTAGAAGTAGTTTGTCCAAAATCATAGTATGCTGAAATGTGTATTCTAAAAGTTGGCTACTCTGATTGTCTACTCTGCAAAATCATTGTGATCTATTATTAAGATAAATTTGCCCATTAACTTTTAAATGCAACATTATACAAAAACTCATGACTGGCAGTATCTCTGTCCAATATGGTTAGGGTTAGAATTATTGCATAAATTAAATTAAAAACTGAAATGTGGTGTGTGTGCATATGAGTAACTGTGAGTAGATGATTGACAGATGATGGTGTTTCCAATTTTTATTGACAGTTTACGGTGACAGGATGCACATGAAACTTGCCTACTCTTCTGCTACACACTCAAAAGTATGTACTTTGTCTTCACAAAATGAGTAGCCTACATATTTTTTGAACATAGAAAAAGTGGTGAATTGGGATAGAATGATTGTCTGTCACTATGGTTAGAAGCATTACTTGTGGGTTAGAAAAATGAATTGACTTTATTTACCTGTTCAGACATTATATGGTCTGCTTGGGTCACCCCTAATAGTAAATAAAGCTGCCAATCCCAAATGAACATGGCCTTTGTGCTTGTCCCAGTGTTTTCACACTTGTACTCTAGTATACTGCTATACCAAGACAGGCTGTTGCTTAGCAACATGACAATTTTGTTTACACCACCACAGAGGAGTGAGCAAGCAAATGAATGTGTGTGTGGATCATCTGCTGTGCATGGCTGTGGTCAGATCCCTCTTGCCTCGCTCTGCTCCTGTCTCTGGGGAGATATTCCCTGCCACCACATGTCTCCTCAGAGCTGTCTTCTGAGAGATTCCCATGTTCCCTTCTGTTTTTCCCTGAGCAGGAAAATGCAAAGCGTGTGTGTGACCTAGTGCCTCATGGTAAGGAAAATACTGCACATGTTTGGGTGCTCCTCCAGCTTTAAGCTCTAACGTAGGTCTGGACAGAAAATCGGACATCCTGGCATGAGTCCTGGTATTAGTCATTTAGAATCTCATCCAGTCAGGGTCAGACTCCTCCCTTCATCCCTCTCGCGCACTCTTTTTTAGGTCTAGTTTTCCGTTAGGCTCTGTTGTCAAACAGCTGTGGCTTGAGGGACAGGTGGAAGTTTGAGAATGTTGAATGACTTCAGAGGGAGCAGCTGTCAAACTGGCTTCATAACATAACAGGAGGTGTCTCAATGGAGTAGAAGGGACCCTGTGCGAGGAAAAGAGAAGAAAGAAGAAAAGAAAAACGCAAGCGAGGCAAGGTCAACCAGTGTGATGCTCACAGTACGACTGACAGATGATGGGGAGGGTAAGATGAGGACGTAGGACTGCACCTTTGACCGTTCTTTCTTTCTTGCTTGCTTTCTTTCTTTCTAAATGAGCATTGAGGGTAAGACTTTTTTTTGCTCTCTCTCTCTCTCTCTCTCTCTCTGTCTTTCACCCTCTCCTTTTCTCCCCTGGCAGTGGCAGTTAATGGGCCAAATTAATCATGGATCTTTCAGGGCTTGTCTCCCAGCAGCTTGTGTTTGTGAGAGAGAGAGACAGAGAGAAAGAAAATAAATATACGTGATTATACTGACTGCAAATGTGGAGGACACAAATAAAACCTTAAAGCGATAGTTCACCCAAAAATGAAAATGACCTCATGATTTACTCAAGCCATCCTAGATATATATGACTTACTTCTTTCAGACAAATACAGTCAGAGTTATATTAAAAAGCAGATGACGTATGCATAGTGTAAGCTCTTGTGAGAATATGCTAGTCTTGCAAGAACCAAGTTTTTTTTTTTACAGCAAAGGAGCCAGTCTCCTAGGCTTATATCGAAATCCTCCAACATTTTTCTTTACAAATCCTCGTTTTGTACTTCTGATTCTTCAACAGTGTTTTGTTTTGCTCTCTTTTCTGTCCTCTAACTGTCGAACACGCGTGCGACAGTTAGTGGAAACTAGAGATTATGGTTCATAAAGTTTTAAATATGGATATTTTTCTTACACAAACACATCTCTTCACTTCAGAAGGCCTTTATTAACCAAGCGGAACCATGTGGAGTACTTTTTTATGATGGATGGATGCACTTATTTGGGCCTCAAAATCTCAACGCCCATTTACTGTCATTATAAAGCTTGAAAGAGACAGGATATTTTTTAATATAACTCTAATTGTATTTGTCTGAAAGCAGAAAATCATATACACCTAATTTTTGGGTGAACTATCCCTTTAAAAAAGAATAAATGTATACCCAAAAAGAAAAAAAAAAACAGTAAATGTTTGCACACTTGTATTACTGCTGCATTTTTTTTAATGCAATATTTTACACTCCTTTCAATATAACATATATAGAAGAAGGTTTTTACAAATGATTTACACAGAAATTATTTCTGCTCATGTTTCATGAGGCCCGGTGGACATTTACTAAATTCTACATATGATGCATTGTATCCTGCATCTGTTTCCAGCTTGGGTTGAATGTGTTTTTCTATAATTTATCATAAACATATTGCACAAAAAGGAAAAATAACAAGGAAATGACTCATTGATGGAAAATGGTGGCTCAAAAAGGAAAGAAACAGAGCAATTGATTTTCAGGTGTTTTGAGTCTGTGGTGCTGATGTTTTCCTGAAGGTAGCTCAGTATGAGAGGACTGAGCGGTCAATAGAAGGCATCTGGGTCGTGCTTGTTTTGCAACACCTTTTGAACTCTTTAACTTGCATGAATATGCCTGAGTAGAGACATAAATGAATGTTTATATACTGTACCAGACTTTCCTCTGTTCATGCTCAAGAAATTAAACTTCATCAATGAACTTGACAATTTATACATTGCGAGAAACAGTAACAAGATGGAAATACATAGCTAAACGCAAAAATGCAATACCATCCATAAGATGAATAAACTGTACAGTATTCCCAATATAAAATATTCTGGAGTATCAGAAGTTAGTTCAGCACTCTGAAACAAAAGTGACAAAATCTACTCAAACCAAAACGGTAAAATGATTTAAAATTCACCTTGATATTAAGACAAAATGAAACTTGTATAGATATCTACTATGATTCCATCTTGTGACTTTAATATTGTATCCAATATATTATGGGGACTGTCTAATTGGAATGATCCATCATTTTAACTGGCAGACAGTCATACTCTCTGTAGCTTGTTCTGGCTCTTATTCCTTTATCACTTTTCACTCTGTCGCTTTCAGTTTCTTCCTCACAATTCTGTAGCTTGTCAGATCAGTCTAGACTGTTCATTGCTGTTCTGTCAGGTGATTGTGGTTGTAGATGTGACTGAAGGGTAATTCAGATTCCTGATCTTTGGGTGCAGTGAGAGGCAGAGAGTGTGAGTACTGCTCAATTAAACATTCAGAGACAGCTCTACCCATACTGACTCCAGGCTTGCTGCCTTTACTACATGGAATACAAAGTCATCTTAACTGGTACCACAGACGATCCTCTCGAGCCTTTGCTTTAAAAAAGTTTTGGCTTTGATACATATATAAAAGTGTCTTAGTTTAGTTGAGATAACAGTTTTAGGAGAGGCTAATTACTCACAGTCAGCCACAGTGACAGTGACTGACTCAATCCGCTTGATGCTACTGAATATTGAGTTGCCTTTTGGGGGATAAAGGAAAAAAACAACAGGATTAAAACCTTTAATACTGCTTGCCACTGAGATTAGGATAGATATAGGGTTTTTGTGAGGGAATGTCCTAGATTTCAGGTATAAGAGTGTGTATGTGTGGATTAACCTGTATTTTGGGCTATCATTTGTGGTCATATCATGCACTTTTTATTATGTTATCACAAAAACAAGGCACTTTTACACATTTGTAGCCTTTTTAATACTATTTTTCCTTTTAGGCCCATTTATGAAACTACGAGAATACTTTTTGTGCGCAAAAAAAAAAAAAAAAAGTATTCTCGTATATCTTCATAAAATTAAGGTTGAACCACTGATGTCACATGGACTATTTTAATGATGTCCTTACTACCTTTCTGGGCCTTGAACATGGTAGTTGCGTTGCTATCTATGGAGGGGCAGAAAGCTCTCGGATTTTGTCAAAAATATCTTAATTTGTGTTCTGAAGATGAACGAAGGTCTTACGGGTTTGGAACGACATGAGGGTGTGTAATTAATGACAGGATTTTCATTTTTGGGTGAACTATTCCTTTAAGTAAATATCCACAAGCAGGATTGTATATTCTTCTTGGTTTTTGAGTTACTAATTACCTTCTTCTAATAATCTGTATTTACTGATTTTGGATAGACAGACATTCTAATAATTTCTGTCAATTTTTCTCATATTTTTTCGGTGTTCTCTGTAGAACTATTTGCTGAGACTGACACACCATTATTTATTTATTTTTCACACCAGTGTATGATCCATTTCAGATGAACCCACCACTAAATGGCACTATAATTGGTCATTTGCAGTCTGGATGTGTGGTTTTTCGGCAGGATAATCTCAATTGTTGGATCAGACTTTATGCCACAAATCAGATGTTTGGCTGTGCGAGACTAAAAGCTCACAGATCTCTCTTTACCCCATCCCTCCACTTACTGATCCTGATCCACAGCAGCAGACTGGCCTCTATTGACTCTAAGTCTCTCAGTCTCATTCGCGACATTACTTCATCACATTTCACAAAATGGGCATTGAACCAGTCAAGCTCATTTGAAGAATCAGCCGTTTAATCCAATAAGAGCACTTCAGCTCTGATCATTAAAAGTAGGACAGTCAACAGTCATCGTTCACATTACCACAACCTCCATTTCTAACTCTTAACACTTTCTTAATTCACAGAATATTTGTCATGCTCTGATGTGGGTACTGAAGAATTAAATTAATTGATTTTGAAACTTTTCATGTTAGAAAATGATTCAAACTGGAAAAAGACAGCCTACATCCAAGATGTTCAGTAAATTCTTGTGCATTTAAATGCTATGTATGAATTTTTCCATTTTTTTTTTTTTTTCTTGATTGGACATGTATATTGTTTTAAAGCTGCACACAGCTCTCAACATTTTAAATCATTGTTTTAACCCATTGGATGATTTCTGCCTGTTCATGTGATCCAGTACCAAAAGTTTAAGACCCCTTGTAATTGGGTCACCCAAGATGTAAACACGGCCTATGTTTGGACACTCAACTGGAAGTATCCAAAGACATCAGGGGGTGTTAAGATATCACAGTGGAGATAAAAATGGAAATAGAGAGCAAACCACATATTTGTGGATGAAGGAGCAAGTGAGAAGACAGATAAAGGGCTTAAGGAGTTAGAGCGAGGAAAGGAAGAGATAAACGAATTAATCCACAGCTTAATGGACCACTATATTATAAGTCTACTGTACCATTTGTGTGACCTGTAGATCCAGTAAAACATCTTTGAAGACTCCATAAAATATTTTATAATCGGATGTAAATTAAGTATTGCATTTAATAGCCAAACTGTGTGTATCAGTACAGGGTTTACTGAGGGTAACGTTTTAGGAGCTTTTCATTTGCCAGTTTACTGGTTGGGAAAATTAACCCTAGAATTATGCTAATAGAATTCAGCAGTGAAATTTGGGGGAAAAGAAATATTTAGCAGTGTAAATACAACACAGGGGTTGAATAATTAATGGCATGTAGAGATTGCATCACATGTTTAATTCATTCCTTAAACCCTGGCCCTTCCTGAGGCGCTTACCCTCACCAGGCCATGAATACTGCCGTAATTGAAAGTGCTGGTTCAATATGGCTGAACTGATTCATTAGTGTTTGTGAGATCCTTGTCACAAGCTGTTTTAATTAGTGAAAAGAGCTTCCTCAGGGTCTCATCAACAGTTTTACAGCTGTGGTGTGTGAATATGAAAGCAAGATAGTGAGGTAAGATACACTTGCTATTTTTAAAAAGCACCGCTTGGCTATGCCATGCTCTTTAGATGAACGTTTGATAGGCATTACAAAGGTTTTTCCTGAGCTCTTACGTTCATGTTACAGGACCTCAAAAACCCAGACCTACATAAGTCCTGTTTTTCTGGTCACGAAAGGAAAACAAACAAACAAAAAAAAGATGTTAAATTATGTATAGGAATGCTACTGCCTCCTTGTGACAGATGCTTGATACATTTTATCATGTTATGTTTCTATTATGTGATGCAGAGGTGTAATTAAATAATGCAAGCAAAGATTATTTTGATGAATGATTGGCACTCTCTCACAACACATTCCATTGATACACATTCATAAAGAACAAATAGTGTTTTTCCTCATATCTAACAATATATATTCAATCAAATTTAAACGACACCTTACAATTATCCCTTTTCAAAAGACTTGTGTCTTGTTTTCAGGACTTTTTTTTTTTTTGCTCTTTGAACCAAAGTAGACAGTAACCAAGTCTTCAGAAGCCATACGCTTTGCATGAGAAACACAGATAAATTTAAGTTGTTACTTAATGATTTACATATATGCATTTATCCAAAATAACTTTCACTGCATTCAAAGTACACATTCTTATCAGTTCTTGCATTCCCTGGGAATCAAACCCATGACATTGGCATTGCTAGTATCTTGCTTTAACTTGTTCAATTATGATGCAAGTACACCTACTGTTCCACATATTACACACAACTATATTTTCAGTGAATGATAACTTTGGTGTGTTCCTTACACAATGCTATGACACAGCTTTAGAAGTCTTGAAATATAGCTCAGAGGTTGTAGGGATAGCTTACTAGAGATGTATTGTCCTCTTTGATTCTTGACAGCCACTCGTCATTGTCTACTTTAGTAATGGAACAGCTTGGACATTCTGCTAAATAACTCATTTTCTGTTTCACTGAAGGAGAGAATCATACAGGCTGGGAACGACATGAGGGTGAGTAAATGATTACAAAATTTGCAAAAAAGCTCAGTGTTGAGTGGAAATGTTTCTCATCCCTTCACTGAGGAACAGACACATGATGGCTGTAAGTATTGTTATTCAGATATGAATTGCTATGGTTGACCCAAATACATTTATTGAGCTTAGAGCTGCATTTTCAGTGTGATTCCCGGAGAAAACAGTGTCAAGTGTGATTCTGACGTTCTCAAATGAGTCCTGAGGGGGTTGTGAACCAGTGTGCCACTGATCATATTGATCAGCAAATAACCTTGTCTGACTGATCGTAAGCATTTCAAAATATTTCACTCACTCTTATTTTGTACAAAAAAAGTAGCTATACAACCAAATAAATAAATACATAGATAATGTATTCAGTTTCAGCTTTAGACTTTGCCCTTTTGCTCAGTTTTGAAATTATTTATATTGACTTGCGGTACACAGCTGCGTTCTCAGAGGTTTTGATGTAGTGATGGCATGTCCTTCATACTCATGATCAGGTGTTCGGTTTATTACTGTAGTGGCCTCTTCGGCCAAAGGCAGCAAAAGGTCTGTGAGACTGACAGCTGTTGATAAGGGTGTTTTTCCATGCTAGTCCTGACAGCTTAATACATACGCCAAGACTCATACCTCATCTCATCATCGGGAAATAGGGTAATTTCTCTCTCTCATATGCTTTCTCTCGCTCATCTCTGTTCCTCCCTCTCAGTCTTGACATTTACCTCAAATGACACCCCTCTTTCCGATCCTTTATTGGTCTGACAGAGGAGACCCGTTTTCCTCCCTCCGCTTTCTCTCATCTCCAACTTGAAGGTCTGACATTTCTCATAGTGCACAGATGGAGGGAAACATCACATCTCATTTCTCTGGGTCCTGACTCACTGGCATAGACAGTACTCTTCTGTGACCTTTGACCAAGGTGGACTCAAGTGCACTGACTAGCAGAGACATGTCGGCTTGTTCATCTTCCTTTTGTCATATGTGAATTACATTTTTTTTGTGTGTGAAAAATAAAATAAAATGAGAAACTGTAACAGTGCATACAGATTTGCTCAGAAATGTACTTTTCCTCCTCTTTGCAGAAGCTGTAAGTTGTTTATAAGTTTTAGAGAGATTAAATTGTAAAAAGATTGAATAAAATAAATGATTTTAGTACAGCCTTGAAAACACTCCATACATACAAGACAAAATAATAACTACATTTATTGGAAATACGTGCCTCTATATAAATTTCTGCAACACTGTAATTACGTACCTATATGTAGGAATCACTGTAGTTTCCAGTTTAAATGAACACTAGAGGCAGTAAAACTCTGACAACTTTTATTCCTTTTCACACAAAGTATGATTTACAGGTACAAAGTTTTGATTAATAAAGCCTATTTACTTGCAGAATATTATGTTATGACTTCAAAACAATTTTAACATTCTGCGCGATTTGAAAACTGATACTTTTGAACGTTGTTGTCACATATACAACTTCATATGCATAAGTTTTCTAATTCAGTAGGTTTACTCGGTAGCTCATACGAAACGGCGTTGCACTTCAGTAATGAAGAACACCGGTACGAACAAACTACGGTTCAACAAAAGAGCGCAAATCCGCATAAGGAAGTTAAAGTAACATGGCTGCATAAACAAATGTGTTTTTATATCACTTTTTTTTTTTTGCAGTTGTTAACACTATCGGGTAGGTTTAGGGTTGGGTTTAGTGTAGGGGATATTTCCTATACGATAGAGCATTAACCTTTAGCGACACTCACCCGATTCTGAACAGCCACAATACGTACCCCAAGCAGCGTAATAAAAACGCATCAATACATGCCTGTACCAAGGTAATGAAAACGTGCCACAGTCACGTATTGAACGTGTGTTTTAGCGCCACTCTCTGGACATTTCACTATGAAACTGCCACAAAACCGAGACACCCCTCGCTGCAGACTGTAGCGCGGTGACGTCACGTATCTATGTCAGGCATGTGTTTACCGCGCATGCGCAAAGTGGCGTAAGGTATGTCTATAACACGCATGCGCATTAACGGGGTGACAGTGCATGCGTGTGTAATTTGTATTACGTGTTGAGTTTATTCTGTAATATCTGTGTAGTATTTTATTTACAATTTATTAACATTCTGTTGCACTTCACTGTGTATATTGTAATATTGTACTTTAATGACACCTTATATAGTTCTTGTGATAGTCAACATTACAAAAGATACAGACAAACGGTTAGCTCTAGTGGCGCAGATGGTAAAAGTACGGTATTCACATTTTGACGCGATCGACCCGGGTTCGAAGCCGCCTTTTGGCAAAGTTTTTTTTCTCCCTTTTCAAAATTTCAAATTACATCAGAAAAGCATTTATTTTCAATAAAAATGAAGGAAATAATCAAAAAGTTGTGAGGGAGGGCTTTATTGTCCCAATAAGGTGGCATCCATTTAATAATTTGAATTAAAATTTACACTCAATAAGTTATTAATGCATACTGTTTTACAATGTACTACAATACTGAGGTGCAGATAATAGCCACTATTTGCAATAAATAGTATAGCAGAAAACCCTGCTATTTTAACAGTGTAAATAGAATCTATAGCTATTTGCACTTCGTGCAAATAGCCGCTGCCTTTCTTATTTTTAATCTTTGCTCTGTCATGGTTCTTGTTTATTTATTTTGTATAATTTTAGACATTTTTCTTTTGCTTTGGCAATTCTGCATGTGAAATATTTAAGCCAATAAAGTCGTTTTAAGTTCAATTGACTACATACAGTATATTTTCAGTGTCTGCATCCCATTTTATGCATGGTGCCTCTAAAAAACCAAACTGATAACAGTGATCTTTTTTTTTTATTTCAAAGAACAAAACAGAAAATATAACTGTATATACAAATATAGATATAGACTATAAACATGACACATGAGAAAGAAAAAAAAAATATTGCATCTACTTATTCTGAAATTCACCTCCATCACTGATAAAACAATCAACCGAGCAGTAGCCCTCAAATTTTTTGAATGAATAAAACCCATGCAGGACTCCCCTCCTGCCATTCTCCACATACCCAGGTGGGCAGTCTTTAAATATCTCACTGCACAGTAGGCACTGGGTCAGTGAATACGGCACCCGGAACTCCTGTCTGTATGCACTCCAGTTCACGACACCTAATTTACATAAAAGAACAAACAATATTAAAGCAATATTAAATCATTTTGAAGAAAGGCAAAAGAGCCATACTAGGAAAAGATTTTAAATGTATTTTTAAATATATTATAGGATGGTGTTAGAAAAAGAGTGTTATTTGCTTTGTCTGTAAAGTACCTAAGAGATTTGATTTATAATCAGCATTAACATCAGCTAAATTAAAAAAGTTTGTCAAGTGGCTTGGCTTGAGAAAGCATAGCCTGAAAGTTTGAATTTTTCAATTTGAAAGTTTTACAGTTGAGGGCAATACAGTCTATCGGGGGGAAAAAAACAGATAGTTGAGAGGAGACAGACAGAAAGATGAGAAGAGACAGACACTCAAATACTTTTTACAATACTCACTACATGTTAAAGAGTTAAAGAACTATCTGTCTAGCCACATGAAGTGGGCCTCTTCTGAATTTCCGTCTCACTGACAATGTCCCTAAAAAGTCATATGAAGTCATATGAAGGTAAATTTAAGAGGTAACACTTTACAATAAGGTGGCGTTGGTTAACACTAGTTAATGTATTAATTAACATGAACTAACAATGAACAATACATTTGTTACAGTATCTATTAATCTTTGATAATGTTAGTCAATGAAAAAGATTACAAATATGAGAAACAATTTTTTTCTTTTTCTTTTTTTGCAATACATGCAACCATCAATAAGTCTTTCTGCTCTATTTTAAGACATCTTTAAAGGCTCATTTTAGTTGAAATAAGACTTTTAAAGACTCTTTAAAGACTTCGAATACTAACACATATCATAAAACATGTCATAAATGTTTGAAATCGCACACATTTGCAACGACACTCTGTATGATTATGACCAAAGCATCCTTACAGTTAAAAGCCGTTAAGACAAACGCATATTTTTAAGAAAACACAAGAAAGTAAATGTTCTTTACTGCCACCGAATCTCAAATCCACCATACCTTCGCATAACTGAAGTGAATGAACATGTTCATGCGCATTAAGGCCAGTCAGTACAGCGCGCACGCGTATTTACGGCAAAGTACGGTAAATACATACGTAACGTAGGTACGTGACGTCACCACGCTACTGCGCATGCGTTTTATAGACATACCTTACGTCACTTTGCGCATGCGCGGTAAACACATACATGACGTACGTACGTGACGTCACCGCGCTACAGTCTGCAGCGAGGAGTACTTGACAAAACCTGCAGTAAGGTATGTAATTACGGTGTTGCAGAAATGTATATAGAGGCACATATTTTCATGAGCCTGCATTGCAATTTGCACAAATTATTCCATTCAGAAGGACTTGTGCACAACTATCACAAAAGCTACAGTCATTGATGTTTAAGGTACCAACACAACATTAAAAATCTAATATATGAAAAATTTTGAATGGGAAAATTTGTGTAAATTCAGTTATTATTTTGTCTTGTTAGTTCTGTATGTGTGGATTGGCCCTTCTCAAATTCTTTGCTCTTTACTACTGGGTGATTCTGGCTAGTGAGAGAAAATGAGGTTAAGGGTCTTTTGTCCCCTCAAGTGATGTATAATCTCTATTGCTCATCCATGAAACGTAACCTTCTCTGAAATCACATCCATGGGGGAAGATGTCTACCACCCCTCCTCTGAGCATTTTCAATCTCTTACGTTTTTCTTTCTGTTTATTAATTAAAAAAATACTATTTCACACAACATTTGAGTGAACTTTTTATTTGTATGCATTGTAAAGTCACAATGAAATTGAAGTAGTGACAGTAGTCTTCTATTGTGATATGCAGAGAAAAAGAAAAGTAAAAAATGCAGGGTGGGGACTTAGTTCCAATCAGTCGGTTGCTGATTGGATTTTGAGATGTGGGCGTTACTCAAAAATGAATGCGAGCTTGTAAGTTAAGTGCAGGGTTTAAGTAGACTAAATTTTCACTTGAAATTTGAAGTTATGACATTTTGATTGAAAATGCAACATACATAGATGAACCATTCACAATAAGATCTATGACATGCATTTACAAAATAGATTAGCTTAGCAACATGCTAATGTCAAACTTTACTGAATTAAATTAAATGTTGCACTTTTTCTCTGAGAATATTATCTGTATGACACAGAGTTGCTCCCTATGTAGAGCGTTCCAAATCAGTCACTTTTGAAGTTCCACTTCAGGATGCTATGTAGTGAGTAGGCAGCAAGACAACTCACTAGGTTTTGAAATGCCAAAGTTTTTTCTACCTACTTGCAATTAAATTTTTTCCCCACTCATTTTATTTTGTTTCAGTCTCTCACATTTCATGTTTCTGTCAGGTCATCTCTGTCGCCAGTGTCTCTAGTCACAAAGTGAATATATTAAAATCAAAAGCTGCATTAAATATTCCTCCAGTCCATTCCTCAGCCCACTCGTTCATCTTTTTGCCTTCATATCTCTATCTGTCACCCACCCTTCCATCTGTCTTTCCCCCATACTGCTTCTTTTTCATTCCTTCTGCTCAAGGGCGCTGGGTGAGCGCATCTGTTGCGAATGATAGCGGCGAGAAAGACGCTTCCTTTCAAATGCGTCCTTTCACCATAAGAATTATTTATCAAGTTTTTTTATTTAGTAATGTGGTCATATTGATAGAACTGCTCCCACACAAACAACCATCACCCTGACATGTTATTTTGAAGCATACTGTGTACGGTCCATCAGAATAAGTTAATTATCTGTGTAAATGATGTAAATATGGATTAGAGTCTTGTGGATTAATGGGATTTGGGTTTTATGATGCTTTGAATCATTTAAGACTCCTCCAGTTAGAACATTGTTGCAATATCCATCTATGGCGTATGAATTTTACTGCAAATGAATCCCGGCACTGCGAGCAGATGCAGGAAGAGGAGGGTTAAATCTGTGACCTGGATACACATGACAGGCTTTATTTTAGGCTCTTTCTCCATTTCGCTTGCTCTCACGGTTGTTTCTTCGTTTCAAAAAGTGGAGTTTTGTGTGGGTTCCTGTGGAGGTGTTTGGCAGGAAGACAAAGATATGCACACATTCATGTACAGTCATAACTGCATACACTCCAACACACACTTAACCAGATTCACTGGTCAAAATGGTGGTGGAAAAGCAATGTAATCAGTCTGATGTGCTTTACACAACCTCACACGCGTCTGTTGAAATTTGCAGACTTTGCATGTTTGTAATTTCCTGTGCATGCATGAAGGTGTTAACCCAGAGCAGAAGGGAGATGAAGCTTGTCAGAAGTAATTTGTGGCCAGTTAAACACTATTGCTGAGCAGTTAAGCTGTCAGGACTCCGTCAACACTGAGAGCGAGCAATGAGACACAACAGAATATGCCCTTTATCATAAATGACACTGCATTAGGGTGTTTTGTTCCTGCATTCTGTCTGCGCTGTTTATTTAAATTGTTGGTTTATGTACAATATACACTATATTGCCAAAAGTATTGCGTCGCCCCCTTCTAATGAACAGGTTTGACTACTTTAGTAATTTCCATGAGTATAAATCTTAATGTTTAAGCATATAATGATATTCTAGGAAATTGTGTGCTTCTAATATTATAGCAACAGTTTGGACAGGACCCTTTTCTATTCTAACATGACAATGCCTCTGTGTATAAGGCAAGGTTCAAAAAGAAAATTATTGATTCAGTCAGTGTGGAAGAACTTGAATGGTCTGCATAAAACCAAGTCCTAATCCCAGTTTAACACCTCTGGTATGACTGTAAATGCAGGCCTTGAGCCAAAAACTCAAATGACTTGCCAACAAATGACTTGTACATACACTATATAGACAAAAATATTGGGACACCTCCTTCTTTAGAACAGAAAATGCACTTCCAAATCTGTGGCAACAACAGCATGGGAACATCATTCATGTATTTAAAAATTGTATTTCCATCTCTTTTGCAACAGTTTTGGAAGTGTCTAAAATGACTGTACCCATATGTACAAGTCATTGGAGTTTGTTGATGAGTTTTTGGCTCAAGCTCTGCATTTACAGTCACACCAGAGGTGTTCAACTGGGATTAGGACTTGGTTTTATGCAGACAAGTCAAGTTCTTCCACACTGACTGAATCAATAATTTCCTTTTTGAACCTTGCCTTATACACAGAGGCATTGTCAGAATAGAATAGAATAGAATAGAATAGAAAAGAAAAGGGTCCTGTCCAAACTGTTGCTATAAAATTAGAAGCACACAATTCCCTAGAATATCATTATATGCTTAAACATTAAGATTTATACTCATGGAAATTACTAAAGTAGTCAAACCTGTTCATTAGAAGGGGGCGACCCAATACTTTTGGCAATATAGTGTATGTCTCAGACAGATTTCTCACTGTTTATTCAGCATTTCATGAGGTTGATATCACATTAAAAGTAGTTTCTTGTTCTTTTCCTGTTTTACCGCAACACATCCCTTTCTTGAAGTATAGATGTCTCATTGCTCAGAAGTGTTGCAGTGTAGACGGATGCAGACGTCCTTTATAAAGTTCTACACAGTTCATTTGATAATGGCTTCAACTACCAGTTCTGTTAAGTCTGAACAAAAATCAGATCCCAAAAGCAAATAACAAAAAGCAAATACACTCACAATGTGCTTTAGTACAACTGAAAACTTCAGTCATTCAAATTTTCTCCATTTTCTCTTCTACATACTGAAGTCTCTGTTGGCCAGACAGTGATTCATCTTTTCTGAACCGTTGAAATTTTGGTGTCTGGACGACATGAGCCTAGAGACTGTAGAGTACACTGTAAGTTTTTAAAAGCTTAGCTTAAAGTTGTGAGGTAAATGAATAGTGCTCTTAAACAGCTGTAGAGATAGTAATCACTCTTGGATTTGAGATGTTATCATGACTTAACAAGCAAGAGTGTTGAACTCTCAGCTCCATTTTACCATGTTTGAATCTATACCTGCCGAATGACATACCCACCAAGATTTGTTGCACACCACTAATGCGTCACGGGTTGACTGGTTTGCATGTTAGCCCCTGCTGGCAGATGTCATAACTACTCATAACTACATCTTTCTCTGTTGACAGCCATTTATACATACAAGTTTGTTGTAGGCTATGAAAATAAATATTAATAAATCTTTTTGCAAATACTTTGTAATATTATTGTACATTTTTAACCAATTCAAGTGTTAGAAGGACCTCCTGTGTGGGTGTACCCGAAATTCCCCCCTATACCACTCCTATATTATACTATACTACAGTCCACTAAATGAGTGCATGAATTTGGACACTGAGATGCAGGAATTCATTCAGCGCCATAGTCACAGTGCATGGGTATTCTCTAGCAGCTAGCCGTTCAGTGTACATTGTCTGTATACTCTTTATTGTGGTGTATTATGGTATTGAATACACTTGATAATGTCCACTATGGTTTCGGTACATACTATAGTGGTTTTCAAACCCTGGCTCCAACCCTCAGGTGGGTTGCGAGACTTAAAAAATGTGTTGCCAGGATGATTTAAGGAAAATGTATATGTATTTAACAGTTCAAGACTCAGGGAAGAAGGAAGCGGGAACTGGCAAACTTAACTTTAATAACAAAATAAACATTAACAAGAAAATGAAGGTAAGCGGCAGCTGTCTCAAGGCAGAATCCAATGTGTAGTTGTGTTTGCGCTCTGTTTTTGCAGCACTGAACATTGTACTAGCCAATCACAGACATATCTGTTGGTTTCTGGAATGCAATGGTCAATCAGAGGCATTTCAGTTAGTCAGAATCACTCACCGCTTAAAACATTGCTGTTTTTGTTCAGTCCTTTGTTTTGGAAGATTGCGAATCCTCTCATTATAATGAACAGAGGCGATTAATAGTGCAGTGTAGAGAGATTTTTTTTGATTATAACGGAATTTTAGGACATTGCAATAAACTGAAATTAGTGACAGCTTTTCAGTGAATATTAAGGCAGCGCTCTTTGCAGGCTTTCTTGGCTATACAATCCATTAAAAATTTGAATCAAATTTTTGTTTTTCATGCTGATTCATGCTTTGTATTTCATAAATGACATTTAAATGACAAAATAGATGTGGATGAAGGCTAAATCACCCTCACTAATTTCAAAAGCACTGACACTGATTTGATTCTTGAACAGGGCATCCTTCTGGAGGTCCTCTGTAGGACTCGAGACCGGACTGTGGCGCAGTTGTCGCTCATTAACATTCGCTCTACAGGCACCACATAGATGGGTGGATGGATGAATGGATGGATGTATAGATAGATAGATAGATGGGTCATGTAAATTTAAAAAGAAAACAATACGGTCACTCTTAAAATGTTTGAAAACCACTGCACTACTCCAAGGGCTGTCCCCTCAAATAATGCATTATATAAGGATATAGCTGGTGATTTAGGACAAGCCCCTGTGAGCCAATAGGCGTGTTTGACTTTGTCTGGCTTTAACCAATTGTAGAGATTGGCAAGTTGCTGCTGTCTCAAGTCAGATGAAATTTCTTACTGAAACGCACTGCTTCAAGTCAGACGCAGATCGGTCTGCACAGCATTGTATATAGCTGAACACACCTAAACACAGTTGTTATGACGTCATTTTCATATAGAGTCATTAGTCACGTGACATTCACTGCTCGGTGACCATTATTTCCAGTAGCTACTTCCACAGCATCAAGCAAACTATTACTGTACCACTGAGATTAATGGAAACTGTAATGGATAAAGTAGATTTCTCCAGATCTCTTAACATCACTTCATGATGCCAAGATGTTAGGAAAGAAAAATATTCTGTGACTGCGTATTCTGCATTTAGACAACAAATTATTTTTTTTAATTCACAGCCAAATTGTCACCATAAAAGCTAATCATATCATGCTTTCATTGAAATATCCGTTAACCGTTCGAGATTTCCCGGGTCGCATCTCCCGCTTCCAGCGTATCATAGCCGCACTGCAGTAACTTACCTCAGCCTCTCTCTCCCTCAGTCTAAACCCAAATTTCATCCTCTCCCCTCCCCTCTTCCGTCTCTCCTTCCCCAAACCTCCTACCTCCTCTCATCACTACCTCCTCCATTCCTCACCATCCGTCTCTTTCTCTGAAAAGTGAGCTCGCGTTTCTCTTTGCGAGGGGTGTGTGCAGCGGTGGGCGGGGTTATGGATGCGTCAATCAGCGGCGCTACAATAGCACGTGTGGCGGTCATGGTCACAGAGCTGCACGGTGGAGTCGACGCGACTGCAGGCTGCTGATGCTGATAGGAGAGAGAGAGAGAGAGAGAGAGCGGTTACCGTCACCTTATCCATCCACCGCTCCTCCTTCACTACAGCCACAACCGCCTCTGCAACCCGATCGCCCTTTAATAATGTACGGGGAGGTGAAGCGAATGTCAGCAGACGGGCTCTGAATGAAGTATCGCACCGGTTACTTCAGCACCGAACCTGTAGCTGTGTGATCCGCGGAGAAAATGTCACACTATCATTTCATCAAATGCTGTGAGTAACTAGCCGCGAGAGAGGCGTCTTTCCTTACATGCATCTGCCCGTGATGTCATTTCGTCAATGATGTCATTTGTCAATGATGTCATTTTGCTGGAGAGAGTGATTGAGAGGCAGGAGGAATTGTGTGTGATGTAGGGTGTGTATCAGCTTGCAGGTCAAGGCAGCAGATATTAATCAAAATTCGTGGGTGCTTATTGCATGTGGATGCGTTTATCACACCAAATGCATATCCATCCAATGCAGTCTGGTTGATGAGCTGTCATAGGCTTTGCTGACTTCTGTGCATTGTGTGTGTGTGAAGTTGCAGCAGGATGCGGCAGCAGTGTAAAAGTTGACCGGTGGCTGCTTGATCTGCTGTTGCAGGTGTGTAGGAACCTCCTGAGGGAGTCTGCCTGCTTTCAGACAGACGGCCGGTGGGTGACAGTCTGACAGTCTCTGCAGGATCCCTCTCTAGTGTGTATCTTTTTATTTGTGGTGAGTGTGGTCGTGAACACGCCTGTACAAGAGAAAGTGTCAGGTAGGATAATGGAGAGAGGGAAGGGGAGTGTTTTAGACAGAAACGGATGTAGCAATGGTGGCTGGGAGGATGGAGATGCTGATGTGGGAGAAGGTGGTAATCAGGAAGCATTTGTGTTGCCAGCTGCAGATGAAAGGCAGTTGTTAAACTCGTCCTTTCGCCACCCCTCTCTTTTCATCTTTATTCAGATAGTCTAATTCTCCTTCATCTCTAGTGCTTTTTTGTCTGTATGTTTTGCTCATTTGAACGCACACCCACACACCCCTCTGTCGCTTTTAGTGGATTATATTATGCTTTTGCTCCGTTTAATTATTTTTTTGTTTGTTTGTGGCACTTTCCATGGATGGAGTACAAACTGGGTCCAGAAAAAATGATTTTGCGTAACCTGCAGAAAATGTTGTCGTCAACCTCAGGAGGTCAAATAAATATTTATAAGCTATTTTGTTCCAGTTATTTTATCAGGTTTGCAACCCTGTTAATATTTAGGGCATGTCTAAGTAACTGGTTGCAGCTAAATAGATAAATTTAGATAAATTTATATGTGACAGCTTTTTAGTTTGGATCAAATGGTGGTTTGCAGATTGATAAACTTATACTGTATTTCCTATATTTGTTAAGACAAATGTTAACTTAAATTGGGTAACAAGATTGACCTTGATGAAATATCAGCACTAAAATTTGTGTACAAATAGAGGAAGTGGAGCAAGTTTATTTACTTGTCACGCTGTACAGAGATTCCAAATTATGTTTTTTTTTCTGTGTTCATTTTAATAAATGTTTTAATAATAGTAGTTTTTTTTTTTTTTTAAATAATATGTAATATTTGGGGAACGCAGCAACAAGGTTGAGCTGAAAATGCTGAAATAATATATATTTATTTTTTTGTTAAAATAAGTTAATAGTTAAATTAGTTGTTTAATGAAGTGAATATTTAATGTATTGTAAAATTTATGCCATTGTTAGATACAGTCGAGAAGGCATGATCGTTTATTATTTATTTAAGGTTAGAGCTGGGGGATACAGATGGTTGATGTCTTTGAACTAGCTACATTTCATGCAAATTAGTTTTTAGTGATAGATAATAGTTGATAAAATGCACCAACATTTCGGCAATTGAAAATATTCAGTTGAAATGACAAAAGAATTCGGCCAGTATATTTTTGGGAAAGCCAAAATCCAATTATGTGTTTTGACTGTGTCAGGAGTCTATTTCATGGACGCAAACATGTGACCAAAACTGTGACTAAAAATGATGCTAAAGTAGCAATATGTAAAAATTTGTCTGCTAAAATATCGAGAGGTGGCTTATTTCTGAAGGACTTTACTGCAGATGGTTTACAACTTGTTTAGTTACGCAGATTTCATTAACAAAATTCTGTTTTTGTTTTTGGCTAAATGAAAACTTAAATTTTGATTTCTGTGTTTCAGTAAAACATTCATATAGATCTAATAGTTCTCACTAAAAAAAAGATTTGTGCCTATAATACTTGAATAATAGTAGCTAATAGAGGAAATTGTATTGTATTCATGGAAAGTGCCTTGTGCTATCACTTACTCCTCCCTCTCTTCCCCTCACCTTTACTCTTCCTTCCTGTGTGTTTGAGCGGACAGAGACCAGAGCCCAGTGCCAGAGGCAAACAGTGAGAGAATGTGGAAGGTCGCACACTCAGGTGCAAAGCCAGCAGAACATTGCGTGTGTGTGTTTCTATAGAGTGTGTTTATGCGTGTGACTAGTGCACTTCTCAGATCCCCCCTCAAGGTTTGAGATGTAGTACAGGAGACAAGTGCATGCTTACGGAAGTCTTTCACATTTGGTTTTGTCTGATCCCATCAGTCTTGTGAGAGGAAAGAAAGAAGAGATTTTTACAGTCACTGCATCCTCTGTGTGTTCACGAAGTTGAGTATGTTTATGTTTGAAAGACATAGAGAGAGTGCTCTCTGTCTAATTTATGCTTCCCTATTCCCCTGCCTCTTATATTAACAGAAGCTTGTACGATACTCCAGTGTAAATCAATACCTGACAGCCTGGAAGCGGAGACACAGAATCAACCAAGAAAAAGGAGGAAACCTCACCCATCTCCCTTTCTATCCCATCATTCCTGCCATTCACTGCCTCTCTCCATGACTCATTCAGTCACACATGAGTGACATATTTTGGAATCAGTCAGAGGTGTCACCAACTCAGCCAGCACCCATGTGACGCACTGTGTGTGAATATCAGTACTGTACAAAATAGACTACATTTGACAGTAGTGGTGAATAAGTTTATGCCACAAGGTTTGTGTGTATAAAATTGTAAAATGTAAAAACATTGTCAAAAATTACTGACTTTTGCATTAATTTTCTATAGCTGCGTTTCCATTACAGATTTGCGCAGAACTTTTGCAATATTTTATAAATGTCGATTAAAAAAAACAATTGCGAAATGACGGCGTTTCCATTAACTGATATTATGCGGCTAAAACTTAATTTTTTCCTCTCGTGATAAGTCATGGTGATGGATGTTGGTAGGTTTTACGTGTATCGCAGCCACCACACTGGCCATTATTTTTAACTGAAGAAGATGTAGGCATGTATCTTTTGCGAAGCAGCCCAAACATGCTGGGATTCTTCTAAAACATGCTGTGGTGCGGCTGGTATAAACACAAGCATTGCCATAATGCGCCACGGCCTTGTAAATAATAGGTTATCCGAGCATTAAAGGGGTTATGAACTGCTTTTTTTATTATTTTGTACTGTTCTCTGAAGTCCACTTATAATGTTATCAAGATTTTTACATCAAAAAACAAAATTTAGAAGTAATAATCTATTTTCTGTCCTGTTTTGACCCCCTCGAATCAGTGGGTGGGGCTAAACAGGCAGCGACGTAGAATCAGGCGTTAATCTTCTTCTGTGGAGGCAGTGTTTAGCCACACTATTATGTCATAAAGTGGTCGTTTTGGCAGATTGGCTTCAATATAAGCTGTTTTTAGACTAATGAGAAAGTTTTGAATTCTGAAACTTACAGGATGTTTTTATAGTACAATGACCTCTTGTATGTCAAAAGATCAAGGGAATTTTGATTTCTCAGTTCATGACCCCTGTATGGCAAGGAAATCCCCTTATACTTGAGGTCGGCCACATATGAGGTGTTTCTTGGAGGTTATAGTACATTAATAAAAGATCATGTTTAGGGCTGCAGCGATTCGTCGACGTCATCGATTACGTCGATTATGAAAATACGTCGATTAGCATGGAATGCGTCGACGAGTCGCACCTTTAGTCACGCCCATTGCGCGAGCCTGCAGTTATCCCTACTTAAGACTGTTTTTCTGCCATGTTTAACACAAAACAAGACTCTAGAGCAGAAGGTAAAGGCTAGTATGGCAACATCACTTCATTTCATAGAGCGTTCATAGAGCATTCTATTATTATACGACCGTCAGAACCGCATATAGCCGAACTGACGCCTTTACATTGTCAGGATTCACAACCGCATTCAAAGCTGCGCTGAATGAACGGAACAGCACGGGACATCGAGTTGCCTATATAATCATGACGGGTTTAATGCACTCACAGAGACGGAGAAATGATTCGCGTTCATCTTAAGATTCACTGGAGCTGCCGTCAGTGCAATGGGCGCGAGCTCTGAGACGCGTGCACCAAATGCGCTCTCTGCACTCGCTAACAAAGCGTTTAAAGTCATTGTTAGTTGTTTAACTGTGTGATGGATAGGACAAGCCTCGACTGGGCTCATTTATTAAAAACGGGCTGTCAACTGTGATAAAACTTCCCAGTGTTATGACGCCATTTTTTATTCTGTCGCTCTAATGTCCTGAATGCGGTTGTGACTTCAGCTGTTCATTCATACAGATATGTATTCAAGCAGATGTTTTAATCTGCTGAATAAATATAAAATTTCAAGTCTCTCGCCTGTAAACAACTGCTGTCAGTCCCAAACAGCAACTGTGAATGCAGCCATAATGTGCATTTCTATTGATTGTATCACTGCCCTGTAATTTTCTTTCTTTCTTTCTTTCTTTCTTTCTTTCTTTCTTTCTTTCTTTCTTTCTTGTTATTGTTAGCCTATCCTTTTTTGCTTCCTTGCTTGCTTTTCTTTTTTTTTATTATTTAATGCTATTATTTTTCTTTTTCTTATATTTATTTATCTTCTTTCTTTCATTTTTATTTTTTATTAATTATTTATTGTTGTTTTTTTTTCTCTCGTTGTTATTTTTCTTTTTTGTTATTATTTTGTAAATTATTAATTATTAGAAAACGTTTGAATAAAATATTAAGATTAATAGCAGAAGTTACTGTTAAAATTTATTGATAGTTTAACTAAAGAATTCATCAACTGATAAGAAAATAATAAATAGATTAACTGAAAAATAATCGATAGATTAGTCGACTAATCGAAAAAATAATCGATAGATTAGTCGACAATAAAAATAATCGTTAGCTGCAGCCCTAATCATGTTATTTTTACATATGCCAGGTGACTTATAAATGCGGAAACATGGTTTCCATTGCATTTTTATGAAATATTCCTTTTTCGAATAGCCTGAAAAAAACACCTCATACGAGTGTAAAAATTGTTTTGTGATAAATGGGAGTTTTTGCAAAATTGACGTATTTCCATTGGGCGTATTTTCAATTCGCAATTTCAGTTTGGACAGTTTGAAGGGTAACGTAAACGCAGCTTATGTAAATTTTCTAAACAGAAGTTTGATCTTTGTGTTTGTGTCTTTTTTTAGCATTTTGCAGATGACATTGCATTCTAAAAACGTGACGCTCAAGTGAAAAGTTCAACTTAAAAAACGCATTGTTTTTATATGGAAAAATTCATTCAGTGTGAATGGCCCCTTAGGTAGGTTACTTTATAATGCAAGGCACAGAATTAATCTTTTGAATACATTACAATTTTTTTTCTTACAGTTTTATTATTATTATTTTTTGGTCCTGCCTGTTTACAAGGCATGACTCATATCCAATATCTCTGTTTACAATTATTTCCTGCCCAAACTGAATTTTCCACTGGCTTTTACTATTAGTACCACATTTGACCTTTTGAGTTTTGAATGGTCTTGTGCTAATTCATCTTTGCAAAAATTGATTGTGATTAATTGAATAAAATCGCGAAAGCTTTAATGCTTTCCACATTGGTCAGAATAAAATTGTGGGTAAAGGCCATAACATGCCACACAAACAAAAACTAGCAATGACAAAGGCCAAATGAAAGCCAACTCTGTTGTGTCCATCTGGGCTAAAAAGTTGTGATTGAACACACCATGAAGCCTACAGAGTCAACGGCCAACTAGCATGTATGTTTTGCGACTGTCTGACCTTGTATATTCGTTCAGAAAAAGACACTGAAAATAGGACTGCGGATATACAAACTGTAAACAAAGCAGCACTTGCTTACCATTTTGAATATGGTGAGACCAACTTCACATATCTAAGGCAATATGGTTCAAAACATCTGCCTCAAGTAGAAAAACTTTGAGTGTTTGTATAAGCACGTACAGACAGGTCTGCTTCGTAAGGCTATCACACACTGTGGAATCGGATATACGTGATTAAACGTAGATCAGATGTCCTTAAATCGGACACGTCTCTGATTTAAAACCTCATTCGAAAGTGGCTCAGATTGGATGCTTGAATAACTGATCTTTTATCTGCATTTTTAAATATATGCAACAATATCCAACCTGGGTCAGATGTGAGTAAAAAATGTGTAAACGGAGCCCTGTTTACTTTCTTAATGCACTTTCATAGTCTACATTCCCATGGCCCATTCATGGACAGTGCTGGGGTATTGGGGTGATACTAATCAATAGCCAGTTTGCTATTGAGGCATTGTTGTAGGCAATCCAAACTTTCTAAATCCTGTTCTTAAGTAAATTTTTTGTTACCATGCATAATATATCCAGACTACCTGACTGATATCACTTAAATATGTTTTCATAAGGAAATGAGATTCCCTTGATTTTGAACTTGAACAACCCAGTCAAAAAGCCTTTAAAGGTTAGAGAGAGTTTGTCCTTTACAATCGACTACAAACTCACATTTAGGTCTCACTCCTTTCTTGTGTGTAACACCCACTTCTCACAATCCAATCAACTGCAGATGGGTGAAATCAAGTCTTGCCCTTGTTTCTTTCCTGTCCTGTTTCACTCTCAAATACATCACATTGTGGATAAAAAGTAGGTAGCAAATGCTGTTTCAGCAGAGGTCTGTGTCTGTAACAAATTTTGGTGTGTGGGTGTGTGTGGGTGAAGGCTGTGTTTGACTTAATGCAGTCCTCTATAAAACCGTTATGGACTCTCTCAGTGTAGGCCGTAAAGAAGCCAGTAAGAAACAGACAGCAATGTCTGTTTCAAGAAGAAACCGCTGGAAATGTTGGTGATTGAATGGCTGAATATAAAACAGGGGGTGGATGAGACTGTAAAGAGGCTGTAAAAAGGGAACGAATAAAGGCTGATGGCTTTATTAGACAGAAAGGGAGTTGAAAGGAAAGAGAACAGCCGAAGAAAGAGATGAAACAGAGACAGGATTGAGAGAAATACAGGAGTTCATTCCTGGTTCACTTAGTCTCATGCTGGGGCTTGTAGTAAAGCAGCATCTCATTTCTGCCTTTTGGCGTATGCAACTGTTCTACTAATGTCCGAAGCCAAACCGCTTTCTGTTCCTCACCACTGGAAATTTCTTTCTGACTAATTATGCAGATAGTCAGTCATGCAGTAATTCTGCCTTGGTTTGCACTACTGTACTGTATTATTTTTTTGTTGAATAAATAGTTTACCAGCAAATTAAAATTTCATAATTTCTTTCTTCTGAGGAACAGATATTTTGCAGAATATCCCGGCTCCTGTTTTTCCATATAATGAAATTAAAAGTGAAGAGGAGCCGTCAAACACAAAAATAAATGTCATGAAAACAGTCCATACAGCTTGTGTGTGTGTAGTATTCCAAGTCTTGAATGAAGCCAAATGATGGCTTTGCAGGGATTACCAGTAAAGATTTTAGTCCCGGCTGGGCCAATATAGTTTAGATTTAAACATTTTTTTTTTCTGGCCCTAATACACCTATTTTTTTAATTTTATATACTTTTTTTTTTTTTTTGAGTTTTATCACTTAAACCTTAGTTTAAAATGTTTATAATTGTTTTATTATTTATTTGATATAATTTAATACTGAATAATGAAACAAATTTTATTTTTATTTTATTTTTACAAATTATTTATTTTTCAATCTGCTGTTAAATTATTTTTTTAAATAATAATTGAATTACTTTTTTTTTAAATAAATGATAAAAACATTTAGAAATACTTTGTACTTTCCCCCCCATCAATTATTAGAGTTAATTTTTGCTGTAACCTTTGAGTTATTATACGTTCATAAACACATAAGTTGAAAAATTATTGCACACATGGCAAAGCATTGTTCAGTCTAATTCTTGCTGATGCTGTTATCACAATTCATTTTTGCAGTTTTGTCAGTAACATCATATTGAAGTAAGGGATCTGCACTCGCTTAATCTTCTTAATCACTGTCAATTTATTTAAATTTTGCAACAGAGCAAACAACAGCCTTCTTCAGTGGATCGTATAATGATATTTCCCACAAAAGTTTTTTTAAAAAGAAGTGAAGTCCAAAGATCACCCGGTGAAAAGCCATCTAACAGGTGTTACTGATCACGAACTTAATTGACCAAGCAATTTCAGGCCAAACAACCAAAGATAATTCCAGAACACTCAACACATTAAAATAGCATAACAACAGGCACAAAAGGAAAACATACATCACAAATAATCCATCAAAAAAAAAAAAAAAAAAATATATATATATATATATTTTTTTTTTTTCATGCAGTTTTGTCAGTCTCATTTTTGTTAGCCAGCTCATTTTACCTACAGTATAGCTGACAAATAAACATGCAAACATAATGAATGGTCACATATTCGTAAACATATTCGTTTAACTCTGAATATCAGTACTGTACAAAATCAACATTTGGCAGTAGTAGTGAATAAGTTTATGCCACAAGGTTCATGTGTATAAAATTGTAAAATATAAAAACATTATATCAAAAATGACTGGCTTTTTCATTCATTTTCCATGTTTCCATTACAGATTTGCGCAAACATTTTGCGATCATTTTATAGATGTTAATAAAAAAAATGATTGCGAATTTACATTAACCAATGTTATGCGACTGAAACATAATGTATTTTCCTCTCGCGAAAGTCATGGTGACGCATGTTGGTAGGTTTACGTATATTGCGCCTTTAGCCTTTAGCCCTGTAGAACCACAGACAGAGCATTTTACCACACTTTTTCAGTGTACTCAGCATGCAACATGCAACAACATGTTGTTGTGCTCATATCGCAGCCACCACAAATGATTCATAATGCCTACCATGTCTTGACCTACATTAAAATTCTTGCTTCTTACCAGTAGCCAGATGTGTTCAATTCAGGCACTCCAATTTATTTCTCAATTTTACTATCTTACTTTGCGAGACAACCATCAGCTCCTAATCTCCCTTCATAATTTCTCTAAATGGAACTGCAAGCCGTTACCATTGCCAGGCAGCATGTAGTAGGTCAATATTCCTCCGTGTGCCTTTAATCCACATGATCTTCACTCTAGGCTGAGTTCAAACGGGAGTCTCTGAGAAATATAGCTTCATATGAGCTCTGTGCTATACAGTCCTGTGATTATACTGTATGTGCTGGCATGCTACTGTGCCACTGTCCCACATATCTGTGGCTCACTGATAGCGGCGGGGGGGGGGATGAAAGCTCACGGCTAATTCTCTTTGTTAATGGAATTGCGTTCATGCTTCCTCTGCATGTGTGTTGGGGGGTGTTTTCTGGGAATGTTACACTGACTTCAGCTTAGTCTTGTAAATTCTGTTCAAGGCTTTAAATGTTTTCCACAGCCATGTTGAGTGGAGCTGTGGAAATCCCTATTGCTCTTAGCGTGTCTGACATTGCTGTGCGTTTGAAGGGCAAATGTTCACACCACTGCAGGCTTTGGAAGTGCAGCAATTATAGCACTCACTTGAGGAGCTGTGAGTCTTAAAGGTGTGTATTTATGTGTAGGTTAGAAGATGAAGGTGAAAAAAGGGTTTTCTCAATCCTCCTGATGCTTCATGTTGAGAATTGATATGAAATAGAGCTGTAGCCCCTTGTGTGGTATGGGTGTTAAAAAAATGCACATTATGGATGTTGTCAGATGTTAGGTGAGAGGCCAGGAGTGTGAAGACCTTATCTGGTTCCTCTGAGGTTTGCGTCGTAGCTCTTCTTTCTACAGTGGCGTTCCTGGGGAGAGACAAAGGAGAGAAGCTATGGAACTGATTTTAGGGTAATTGGATTCTTTTACAACCAAAGGCTTATTAAACTGCAGTGCCGGAGCTTATTTTAAAATGTCTTTAATCTTCACAGTCTTATCAGAATAGAGACTGAGTCAGCACAGAGGGAGAGAGAGCCCGTCTGCTGCTTTCCTCAGTGAAGGCAGCATTAGAAAGGAGAAAGGAACAAGATTGGATAGATGAATAATTCTGCTTCTGCATCCTATTCTGTTGCAGATCTTAGGGAGAGATGCTGAAATGGGGGTGAAAAGGAGTTTTTTTCCTCTTGTTCTGGGCAAAGTCAACAGAAACTGATGCTATATATCGATGTTTAATACAGAAATGAATGTTTTTAATGATAGAAAGTGATAGGAATCTGTTTTTACTTTTTCAAATAAATGCAAAAACACAAAAATATTAAGCAGCATAACATAACATGTTTTTAACATTAATAAATAGAAATTAGTGCTGTCAAATAGATTAATCGCAATTTAATTGTGTCCAAAATAAAAGTTTGTGTTTACGTGTGTGTGTGTACGGTGTATATTATGTAAATATTTCTTAAATATATGCATGTGTGTGTGTGTGTGTGTGTGTGTGTGTGTATTTATATATACATATAGGACACACACATTATGTAAACACAAACTTTTATTTTAGATGCGATTAATCACGATTAATCGATTTGACAGCACTATAAGTAATGTTTCTTGAGCAGCAAATGATCATATTAGAATGATTTCTGAAGGATTATGTGACTCTGAAGACTGGAGTAATGATGCTGAAAATTTAGCTTCGCATCACAGGAATAAATGACAAAACAATTATTTTAAATAGTAAAATTTCAGAAAATATTACTGTTTTACAGACACAAGTGGATGATGATTTTAATTTTCAAAAATACAATATAATTAATTAAAATAAATAATTTATTTATTTGTTTACTTACTTAGATGAGTTGTACCAGTTGCTGAAAAGAGAGCAGCCTTTTACATGTCTCAAATATAAGAGTTTTTAACTTTTTTTGGTTCTATTTTGTTTTGGTCACTGCATAATTTGTGTATACCCATTAGTTGTAGTTCTTCCTTTTTGATCACTTTATTTTTAATCTAAAAATATGGAAAATATCATTAGGTATGCAATAGGAGATATTTAATGATTAAACAGTTATATATCATTCAGTTATATATCGTTCTTGTTTGCCTTATGTCAGCTGTGGTTTGGGATCAACAGTTTGTCTTTCTCTCACATTCTCTGCTTTTGTCTTTTGTCCAGAGGCTGTTTTTAACTTATAAGCTGCCCTTCTGAAGTTCATGCGTTCCATATGCCACTTTGTTTAGCATCTCACCCCTCCCCTCACACATGCCCCTCAGTGTAATACACAGTAAAGCAGACTATATGCAAATCGCCTCACTGAATGATGGCATATGTGTTCTTCAGTGTCCGTTTGTAACAGGTGTGATGCTGTAAGCAGATAGTAATCTCTCCCGGAGCAGACTGAAAGCATCAGTCATGCTCTCTTTCTCTCCTCAGCTGGTGTCTGATTATCATCACAGCTCAGAGCACAGCCACAGAGTACAGCTGAATGCACAGAAATGCCACAAAAAAGCATTTTCTTTATCAGTACTTTTGTCCTGATTTCCAATGAAACACCTAAACATCCATTAAACAAGAGGAATTTACTTCAGCAGTATTTGTATTAAAAAAAAAACCTAGCTGTGACTTAACTTCATAACCAGCTCAGCAAGCCAGTATTGAGTAGTTTCAGAGAGCTGTTTTTCCCTCAAGGTCTTTTGACATCTGTCTGTGGAAATGTAATATATTTGACTTAAAAAGTTAATAGAAAAAGTTTTAGCTGTCTGGCTTTTTGTGCTTTTGGGTCTCTGAAAAAAGATTACAGTCATTGTCTTTGAAGTTTAAGTAATGTTAATGCATTTTCTTCACGACTTGACCTGGAGATCCAGTTGAGCTCAGCAGTGGTGTTCCATTTTTATGGTTTAGGAGTCAAATTAGGTTACTGAAATGCTACTTTCACTCACAGCTATAAAAGGTCCCCATAGTCTATTACATCAAATTGCCTTTTTAAATGCTATGTGCCTGACCTCTTATGTCCTTAGAGACAAGGACTGGGAGTGTAGAAAAGCAGTTTGGACAGGTTGTGGAATATGCATTTTGTCTAACAGAATTATAATTTCCGTTGTTAGCATCACCTTCCATCTTCCATTTTCCGTCTTTAGAATGGAATAGAGTTCTAAGGCAGTGTTTCCCAATCCTGTTCCTGGAGGCACACCAACAGCACACATTTTGGATGACTCATTTATTTGACCCATCCAGTTCCTCATAGAGTCTCTACAAACAAACTCATGAGTTTAACCAGGTGTGTTTGATTAGAAGGATTTCCAAAAATGGGAAGCACTGTTGGAGTGCCTCAGGAACAAGGTTGGAAAACATTTAATTTCAGTTGATTTTTGACCTTATATGTATCAGTTCTATTAGTAGAATGGAATAGAACTAATAATTTGTGTCATCATAAGTTATCTTGAATGAATAGAACAGATTAAAATATATATTGCTGTCTTCATCAGGTGATGGTCTGGGAATTGATGACAGGAATGATCTATTCTAATATATTCCAAAGTTCTGTTGAATCAATAAATGGAACAGAAAATAATAGATCTTTTTGTCTTCATCCTACCTGGTCTCATGAGGAAAATGTACCTCTGAGAACTTTTTAATGAGACGCAAAATACATACCGATAAGTACATATCACTGCAGTTTTCTAACAGAAATGAACACTAGAGGCTGTAAAACAGCGAGCACTTGTAATCGATTTCATATACCGGTATGATTACAGCTCCATATGTTTCGCGTTCCGGATGTAACAAACTTGCTCGGTAGCTCACCCGGCACGGAATTGGACTTGGGATGCGGAATCCTTGGCTACGAATCCCGTCAAAAACGTGACTCACAATGAAAGAGCTGAAAGATGATAGAAAAACAAGCAAAACGGCATGCTTGTGATTGCGTTTTTACGTCACATTCGCTTTTGTTCATACTATCGGGTAGGTTTAGGTGTAGTGCAGATGGTACGTTATTTTAAAACATCATGCATCAGAGTTACAGCGCCACTCAACAAACATTTCAAGTCAGAACTGTGGTGACACCTACAAAACTAACGTCACATAAAACGTACCATATGTACGTTCATCCGTTCCGAGGGAAAAAAACGAATGCTCAGTAGACGTTTCACATCAAACATGTCACAAAATGTACATGGCGGTACGTATTCCACGTCTCGCGAAAAAGTTCCCAGAGGTACGTTGTTGTCTTCATCATGAGCTGTTCCATGAATAAAGCAATGATGTTTGTATAGATTCTGTTGAATAAAACAGAAGGGTCTTTCTTCATTGGAAGCTGTTTTTGAATAAAACACAATATATAGTTTTAGTGATACCACAGTTCAAAAGTTTGCTATATATAGTTATAGTTCTATTAAATTGTAATAATATCTCACAGTATTACTGTCTCTGTCACACTTT
This sequence comes from Tor tambroides, assembly GCA_021397915.2. Lineage (NCBI taxonomy): Eukaryota > Metazoa > Chordata > Actinopteri > Cypriniformes > Cyprinidae > Tor > Tor tambroides. The sequence goes on from JAFVLL020035384.1 coordinate 45,441, forward strand.
AAGGTCCAATTCTCGCTATTAACAAACCATTAACTACAACTTTTGCCTCAGCAAACTCCTAATTTCCTGCTTATTAATAGTTAGTAAGGTAGTTGTTAAGTTTATGTATTTGGTAGGATGTAGAATATGGTCATGCAGAATATATGCTTTATAAGTACTAATAAACAGCCAATATGTTAATAATAGTCAAGCTAATAAGCTACTAATTAATAGTGAGAAGTGGTCCCTATATGAAAGTGTTACCACTGCCTCTACTATTTTGATCAAATAAATGCAGTCTCGGTGAGCATAATAGACTTACTGACCTCAATATACTGATGCAATCGATAGAATATAGTGGATTCTTCTGTCCTCATATATGCTGTTCATAGAATAGAATAGAACAGGTTATTTCCATCATGATGGCCAATTCATGTATGGAATAGAATAGAATATGTTGGATGGCATTGTGACCCTGGGAAAGGCTCATTATTGTCATTGGGGTTTTTGGCTTTGTTTAACAGGAATGTGAGGACATTGACATGGAGAATATGTATGTGTGTGAACAGAAGAGAGAAGGCAGAAAGAGCTCCCACTTTAATTTGTCTACAAAGGCAGACTTTCAAACTTTTATTTCCCTGGCTGAAGGGCTTCTGGTGACCTGAATTATCTGAGTAATTACAGATTTGCACAACGCCGTGTCTAAGAGAGAGAGAGAGAAGCCGTTCTTCCCGCTGTCGTTCCTAAAACACAGCCTCGAGGGAGAGGACTGATGTGCTTGTGATTGCTGTGATAAAAGCGGCCGCATCAGCAAGGTCAAATAAACTTCTTGTAATTCATCCAAACTTTTTAGCTCTCGTTTGAGTGCTCCTACACTCAGCCTCTCTTCTAACGTGAGCTCATTTTCTCTGTGGATATTTCTTATTCATCTCTCTCCGGGTGAGATGGGTGGTGAGTGACTTTATAATGCATGATGTGTGCGGCTGGCGCCAGCTCAGCTGCAGGCTGAGGATGGATGGAACGTGTGAGAGAATGACTGAGCAGCTCTGTGATTGCAGCAAATGAACCTTGAGGAGAAGGGCAGCCA
>JAFVLL020035385.1:0-5000 GCA_021397915.2 Tor tambroides
ATTAATGCCTTATTCTACATCCCTAATCCTACCCAACACCTAAACTTAACAACTACCTTACTAACTATTAATAAGCAGCAAATTAGGAATTTATTAAGGGAAAAGTCCCATATTCTAAAGTGTTACCACTTGAATGTCATAATTCACTCCTGTTTTTCTTATCTAAATTTGTTATCTAAATTTGTTGTGACTGGGAGGCAGTCTGTTAAAGAAACTGAGAAAGGGGGGCTCTGCGTGACTCCTTCTTTAACGCAATCGTAAAAAAGTCACCGAACGACTGGGTCAAGCAGGTTCAGACCCGCCGAAGACGACAACAAACGGTGCTCTAATATGCATACAATAAAAGCAACAGGTTGGCAATCCGACCGGAGTTACGAAACATGCCCCGCGAGTGACTCTTGTTTTCATAAGCCATCTCGCTCGCGCACGCACATCCTCAGCGAAGTGTGAACCGTTTCTACGCATGTGGCCGTTTCGTGCAAAGCCCATGTTTCCACGCGCTCATCTGAAGGGAGTTCCTGACGCTGTTTGCACGCAGGCCTCTTTGTTGCTGCGGCTGCATTTTTTTCCCTGCGCTTCTCCCTCCCCTCGTGTTTTGAAAATAACCCAAACAGGTTCTGCGTGTAGTAACTGTGATATTATCTAAGCCGCCTTCACCTGCAGGGGATCCCAGTTGAGTCTGCACGAAAGAGGCCCGGGGCCAAACAAGAGGAGCAGCACCCAGACAAGACCGGCCCTGCTGACACCTCCGACTCCAGCCCGATACTTCGAGCGCCAGTTTCACCCGGCGACGCTTTGCTGTCGGATTCGGAGCCTCTGCTTTTGATTGTGATTGACAACCGCGCAAACATAGCAACCAAAATAGTCATCTTTCAAGCTCGGAGCGCTGCGTTGGCATGTGAAGGGTGTAACTGTTTACTCTGATGACTTTGGTTTTTGACGCCTCAGATCTAAAATAGATGAACTAGGCCAGGAACGCAAAGCTGTTAGACTGAAGAAAAAAAAAAAGTAGTGTTGCATTTACTTTTCGATACATTTCACAAATAATTACAAAGAAACGACAAGTAACACTGAAGCAAATGTGAATAACGAAAAGTCGTTATTTTCAGTGCATGACTAGTTGAATGCTGGTCACTTTATTTCGGTATCTTTCTTATTATAAATAAACCACTTAAGGGCAGATTTACTAACAGCCTGCTTCTGCACAAACCCTCTTTTGCATTTAAAAACTACTGTCAGGATTTACCGAAGACACGCAGTGAAACATTAGCGCTGAAAAGGCCTCAACACAGTTATTTTTGCAGCTGACTGTACTGCATGTGCATTTGTAGGAGTTTCACTTTTTGGGTAGAGTTTCTCTTTTGCGTTTTTCGCATATGGACAACAACGTTGTCAAAACAACGTTCACACAGATCCGCAAAAACAACTAAAAAATGTTGTGTTATTCATGCCAGTCCAGTAGTTGGGGATGTTGTCACCACACCAAATTAAAACTATGCGCTTGCGCACATGCCTATAGACTGAACATGTAATATGCATGACATCACTGTTTACAAATTTGTGTTTTGGTAGTTTCCACAGAAGCATTAACAGTATCGTTTTCAAAAACTTACTTTTTGAAACCCATTTTCAGAACACTGTTGTTGTGTAAATTAACAGCTAAAATGCATAAAACGTTTTCCGTATTTAATTGAAAACAATGTTGTGTAAACACTCCCTTACGGTCAGTTTTACTAACAGTGCTGTTCTTGGTAGATTGTGTTGGTGGTTATGGAAATGATCTGCATCTGTGTAGATCAACTGATCTTATGCTCATTTGCCCTATTTAATCTGGCCTTTAATATGAATGAATGAATTAAATTAGATGATTAATACATTATTCATAGCAATGTGTACTCTAGATGTCAATACTGGCTGGCATGACCAGTGTTGGTGAAAGAAATGCATTACAATATTGCTTTACTCCATAAAAAGTAACTAAGTAACACAATTAGTTACTTTTTACTTTTTAGTTACCTTCTCTCACCTGGGCTGAGCTTGTGTGTTTGTTTTTGATATATATATATATATATATATATATATATATATATAAGTTTTATTTTGGCAAATGAAGGAAATGTAAATTCACACTCAGACAAACCTTTCAGCTATGCTGTCATTCTGGATTGCATGAAGAACAGGATGCAGGAGAAAGTTCACTCGCCAGAAATTAATAATAAAAAAATAATAAAAATAAATAAATAAAATATGTTTATCTAAAGTCATTTTAATTGGTATTACTTATTTTAAAAAAATAACTTACAAGATATTTTCTTGTAAATTAAAAAGTAATGCGGTACTTTACCAGTTACTTGACAAAAGTAATCTGATTCAACCTGCATTTCCCCAACACTGGGCATGACATAAACTGAATTATGAAATATACTATATCCACATAACTCACAATAAGTGCCATTGGTCATGCAGTCTTCTCAAAAATGACTAGATCTTATGAAAATATGGCTACACAAACTGAGGTGAAGAAGTTAATGTACTCTAAATCAATGGGTCTGCTGTTAAAATCACCTTTGTTATTTGGGTTATTTGTGTAAGGAAGAGATTAATGGTTTGGAGTTGTGATAATGCTAAAATGAATTTCTCAGACAAAAATAGCGATTCAAAATATTAGACAGTTGTGGAGAATCCCGCTTCCTCAGTTAAGTGAAAAACAAGAATTAATTTTGATGCATTCATTGGGGAAAATTGAGTTGTTGACAGCGAATGGATTTGGTAGCACTGTCTGACATTATTACCAGGATTCATGTCATTTGCTTTGATAGTTCTTCACAGTAGCGATTCATGAAAATATGTTTGGAAGTCCCAGAGATTTTCAATGAGATCATTGATCGAGCAGACAGAAAACAAGCGTTCTGCTTTGCATTTGCTTCCCTTAACTGTGCATTTGAATGTAATTGACATTGCATAAGCTACTGTGGTTTTGGGAGAGAGATAAGATTGCTGGTGTATCATCGCAAACCGTACACTTCGATTTTGCCATAATGGTCGACATTGTGACACTTCGGCATCCAGACAACTGTATGCAAACCAGTGTGAACCTATCAACGTTCAGCAGGTCACTGGGTTTGGCTTTGCCCACAGAACACAATGGATCTCCAGACTAACAGAAGGTTTGGAGAGAAGTGGCCCAGTCAGAGAAACATCGCATCAGATAAAACACTTGACTCTGGCAATTGCAGTTTGGTGTTATTCAAATCGCCCGTTTGCCAAACTCTTTCGCTTGTTCTCGTTTGTGGCTTCGCTGCAAATGAACCTTTCAACTCTGTGAAAAATAAATGGCGGTGCTGTAAATAACCTGGGCGGCTTTGTGAGAAGCAGGCTGCTGCCTGCTGAAGTTTCTATTTTGGTTGTGTTGTCTTCTCACCTCGGGGCTGCGGTAAACAATCTGTCAGAGCAGGTGGAAGCAAAAATGCACCGGTACCATCAATTAAGATTGCGAGAAACCAAGTTCATGTACAGGTGAGGAGAAGCACTGTGCTCCCTCCTTCATTTCTGTGCCAGCTGTAATTGCTGGCTTTGATGGGTTTCGTTATGAAAGTTGCACATAAAAATAAAAGTGCAAAATGTCAATATGAATCTGGATTCATCTTGACTATTATAGAAAAAAACCCCAAAACACCTGACTGAGATTATTGTGGCGCTTGTTGCATTGCACTGCAATTATTGCATGTTAAAATTAAGCAAGCGCTTAGCAACCACACAGTAACACACTAAACACCTTAACAACCACATTGCAACAGCCTGGCAACCCACAACACATGAATATCGGAGCAATATTAAGTGCAGTATCGCAACTTTTAATGTGGTTTATTGTCATTATTATCGTTTCTATGTGAGCAGGGTGATTTATAGGGCTGTAACGCTGTGTGAAAATGATTCAGACTGTAGAAAGAGCCTAGCTTCCCTTTTGAGACTGAATTCAAGTATTGGATATTTAACCTTCGATTTCACAACCTGTGATTAAAAATTAATCATATTGAAAAAAAAAAAAAATAATTCACACATAAAAAAAGAACTTGCAAATGCATTCAAAATCTTATTCAGCATTTTGAATCAATCAATCAATCAATCAATCAATCAATCAATCAATCAATCAATCAATCAATCAACTGTTTAAGCATGAAAACAATTAGTGGAAGGAGTGTGGAAAATTACTTTTATTCAAGATATATTACCTAAGAATGTATGCAGTTTTGCATCTATTCTCTGTTTATTTATTTATTTGTTTATTTACTGGAAAATAAGGCAAAGTTACAGATTAAGAATTTATTATTTTGCATTTTTGCAAATTTAACCTGCTTCACACTACCTGTAGTATAGACTCAAAGACCTTATAAATCATTTTTTTCTTCCCACCAAACAAGCTGTATCTTTTATTATGAATTTCTTAATGTGCAATATTTTGTTCAAATGTAAATGCTAGATTATTAATGGGGTTTGCTAAAACAGGCATCACTTTTGCCGCATATTTGAGATAACTTTTTTTTAAACTGATCAGCATTTTTAAGGGCTTACTATTTTCAGATGATAGATTTGACACCGAATATTTGAAGTAAGTGATCAACAACTATAGCAGCTTAACAGTGTGTCTGTGACTTTCTAGTTCTACTAGCTAATGCATTTAAAAAACCTTTTATTTTTACATTTTACAAGTCACTATTGAGTTGCTATGCAACATTCATTGAACTGCATTTATATTTTTACCCAGTAATGGCTAGACGGCCGCTCAACAGCTCTGCATACCAGCTTGCAAATGTCAGTCAAGAAGTAAACTATTAGCGCCCTTGTTAAGAGCTGTCATTATACAATCAGCTGCTTTAAAGCTCTCCTGTTACACTCGTCTCTGCAGCTCCGGACCTGTCACAGCTTGCTCCACATATCTCACACGGGGCAAGCTGCGTTTGAAATCTAACGTTGACAAGTAGAGCGAACAAATAAAACGC
>JAFVLL020035385.1:10000-18171 GCA_021397915.2 Tor tambroides
ATCATTTGTCATTGGCATGATTTAAAAACATGAAGCCAAATGGCCAAACCTCTTACAAAATACCACTTTAAATGTTTAAAGATCTCTGCTGCATTATTGAGGAAAACTTAACCGGTAAAGTTTAGTTAGGGGGGCTGTTCTCACTATTAACTATGACTTTTGCATCAGTAAACTCCTAAACCGCTGCTTATTAATAGTTAGTAAGGTAGTTGTTAAGCTTAGGTATGGGCTGAGCTGGGTAAGTTACTTACAAATTGCAGTCCATTACTGATTACTAGTTATGAAAACTGTAGTTATAACATAAGGTAATGCAATGTACTCATTACTCATGTAATCTGACTACTTTTTAGATTACTTTTATTTATTTATTTTTATCTTGTTTTAAACTTATACCATTAAACAAACCATATTAATATAAAAACCAAAGGGAAAATAAAAATATTCCATTTATATATATATATATATATATATATATATATATATATATATATGCATCAAATGCATTAAACATTACATAACACCAGGGTTTGAATTGCTGTGGGTTTGTGAGTTGATAAAAAGCTAATAATTATTTAAATAATAATAAAAAAAAGTAAAATCAATTATTTAAAAACTTGAACACTAAAAATAGGAATAATTTCCATGTTTACCATGTCAATGTGAGAACTGAAAAACATTCAAATGTGTGTTAAATTATTTGAATATTAATTTCCTCAGAGATATTTTAAGTAGTTTTTGTTTATTGACTTTATCAGCATCATTGCAGGTACTTAAGGATGTTTTGTCATTAAAAACCACTGAATTGTTTTGCTGTTAAAATAAAACGTCAATGCCGTTAACCTCAATTCAGAATACAAAGAATTAAATATTACATTATGAAAATACACAGAGTACTAATTTAAACATCAAACATTCCAATCATTTAAAAATCTGCACAAGCAGGGAATAGCTTGAACTTCTGTCATGTCAAAGGAGTTTGGCTGACAAAAATGTTTGAGAATCCCTGAATTACATAAACAAACATTAATAAACATCAAAACAACAAGGACGTTACACACTCAAAGTCTTTCAGAATCAATATATTATGAATGATTTACTGCCATTGTGTGAATAATATGTAATCCATAAAAAAGTAACTGTAATCTGATTACAAGCATTATGAAATGTAATATACTCTAATTATGAGATTACATAATTCTGATTATATGTAACCAGTAACTACCCAGCTGGTGGTATGTTGTAGGATTGGTCATGCAGAATAAGGCATTGATATGTGCTTTTTAAGTACTAATAAACAGATAATATGCTAGTAATATGCATGCTAATAAACATCTAGTTAATAGTGAGAATTGATCTCTAAAGTGTTCACCCTAATAAAACGTGAAACTCAATCAGCTGCTGTTTCCTAACAATCAGATATTTCCTGATTTATTTATTTGTTTTTATTTCAGTATTTTTAAGTGCATTATTAGTCATTTTGGTTTAGCAAACAGTGGTCTGTCTCCTGATAAATTCATTGTGATGACACCAATGACATTAATGCACAAGCTACTCTAGTCACTGTGTTTAATTTCTCTTCATGCATTAACTCTGTTTGATCACACCTTGACAACATTTGACCACTTTTTCATAGTTAATTGAATTCAAACATGCAATACTTCTGAAAAAGGCCGTCAGACTGTGTGCCAGTTGTTCCTGGATGATTTTTGTTATTATGTGACTGTGTGGAAAGAATCACTCCAGGCTTGAATGGTGAATGCGCCATTTCTGTTTGCGATTATAAACAAGCGTTATGAAAGTAGGCTGTGGAAAACAACAGTGGTTCATCTACCAGTTTTTGAGTTCACTGCTCTTTCTTCACAACGTTGATGGATCAAAACGGTGTGGAGATGCTCGTTTGATAATGCAGACATGGATCTGAGGAAGATGGCAATGTAAACGGTATTAAAAGATCACCTAGTCTAAAGGTTATAGCTGTCGTCAGTGCAAAGGAGATCATCTGAACAAAACAATGGACTAAAGACTGATAGAGAGAGGTCAGTTGTGATAAATTTCTCAATTCCACCCGCATTGTTCAAGAAAAAGCCCATCAGGTCTGGCCTACACTCACAACTGTTTATGCTCAGGCCTGTTAGTTGTGCGCTCCAGATTACTGGAAACAATTTCAATCTGGAAAGCCACGTATAAACACAGGAGGGGAAAATTAGAGGGTGCACATGCCTGTAACTCCACTGGTCCATCATAATTTTTTTTTGTTGAACCTGCCCTGCAGAACGCAGCGCTGCAGACCGCAGTATGTGCTGTATTTATTTGGCTAGGCCAGTGTGGAGTAAGCAGGTCCAGGCCAGGCTTTCATAGAGGAATACCCATTCATTCCCGACTGCTGGAAGAAAAATAACTCTGCCTCTGACATTTCACATCACGAATTCGGCCAAGTTTTAATGAACCGCATTCAAATATCAGTGCAAGATCCAAAATCTTATGCTCATTACGGCACATAAAAACAGTTGGGTTAAGTGTAGAAAACCAGGTGGTGTGCATTTATTGCACATTTTGACCAATTTGAAAAAACGTCCCGATTTCACGCAAATCTCATCATCGGAGTTACTCACGTTCATCAAAAACAAGCTTTGCATTTTCTATGTTGCGTGTAGCGATCCACGTGTGACAATAATTACATTTGTCTGATTTAATTAGCTCTGACTGCTTCAAAAAATGAGCGAACCTTGAAATGATATTTGCAAATCTAATTGAAATCATACATTAGTCACTAAATAGACCAGTCTTGCCTTTTGAATTTGAATTGTAGAGGTGAGATCTAAATCATATGTTGTGGACATTTAATAGACAACTTATTTTAATTGATTCATTAGTGAGGGACTGTATGCATCATGCTTTTCTCCCCGTCACACCCTTAAGTTGTTTTTACGGTCAGTGAAAGACGATTAACTGGTAATGAGGTTCTGCAGGTGTTATTACCAGCGTTCATGCGGTTGGCCACAGTATGGAAGTGGAAGCTACAGCTTCATCCAGTGTGTGGTAAACCTCTCCTGACACATTAATGAATATCTGCAAAGCACTTCAAATCTAAATATTTGAGTTATGGTTCAGACTGCTGGATTCTCTCGCCTTCAAACCTGCGGGAACCACCGACCCAACAAACCTGTGAAAGCATAATATTGCGTCCTCTGTTTGTGCGACAAGTTCAAGGAAAGCAGCAAGCAGTGAACGGGCGGATCTTCAAAATGATGAGATCGGAGGATGATAATGTGTGTCTCAAGCAGATTCTGTAACTAAATAAATGTTCATTGCAAACGTTTAGCACTTTAAACTTGACAGTTGGTGTTTCTCTTATTTCTTGGCAAAGAAGAAGAGAAACCATTGATGCTAATGAAGATTACTCTACTGGTTGAATTGGCATGAGCCATGTAAAATATGCATTTCAGTTCTTGAGTACTGGGAGAAAACAGAAAAAAAGTGCATGTATCAAACTGTTAATATAGACTCTTTTCATAAAATGTATTTCCTATATCATTCATCCTATATCATAATCAAATGACAAATGCTTATTATATATAGACCAATGTAGTGTTTATTTAAAAAAAAAAGGCAGGCAATATAAGTACAAATACTTAAAAATATCAAAAACTACAAAACTCCTGAGCTTGTGTCACCTTGTTGACTTCAGATCAGGTGAAATATAAAAAGTCGAGGGCTGAGAGATTTTTCTTCATTGTGGTATTAGAATGATTGCAGAACCTTGACATTTTTTACTTTAACACAACAAAATATATATTAAAAAAAAATAATTTTCATTTTAAAAATGTACAAAATTATAAGAGGTATATTCAAGACAGTATATGTATGAAATGCATGTTTTCTTGACTGGAGTCTCCAGACCCAAATGAGTGTCATGACATTGCGGCATATATCAAATATTTGTCTTAAAGACATTCTGACATGACTTGATTGTTCAAAACACATAAAAGAAACTATTATAAATGTTTGCATAATGCATGTTTTAAGCATAATTCTAAAACACATTCTGCTTGTTTATGTAACGTAAGTTGTTTTTATTGCATTAGACATGTGACTAAATGAGTCCATTCAGTGTTTAATGACTAGAACCTTTGATGCAACTCAAGTCTGAAAATTAGATGAAAGCTATACTCTAAACTCATAGCTGGCATTGTGCATCTTATTTACCTGCATGAATGACTTTCATCATTAATTGTGTATAAGTGTATAAATGGGATGCTAAACAACTGCATAGTCATGACATCACTGTTTTGTTTTTAAAAACATCCTCTTTTGCAGTCATTGAACAGTTTAATGCTCTACCCATAGGAATGTTTTACACCAGAGGTTAAGCATAATATCATCAACAAATGTAACACAATACAGTTGATGACTAATGAGTGATGTGATTGACACAACTAAAATGTTGGGCAGTGATTACAATATGCTGCGACTTATTAACTCCAAATAGATTTTATAGGACTATTCCTCCTACTGGTAAAGCTTTGTTGGCTGCATGGCATGCCATGTCTGATAAACGCACGCCACCTGGTTTCCTGAGGTGAAACTCTTCTGCGAGCAAAGGTGAGCAAAGACGCAGGTGAAGCCGCCTCGCTGTGACGAAACTCGGCTCAACTCAACAAAGCAATTCATCACGCGTCTAACTGATGTTTGTCCACATATACGCTCGACCGCTTTATTTCAAAACAGGGAGTGCATGATCCGTGTGTTGTTGTAAGAGTGATTTTAAGACTTAAAGACACAGGCCCCGCCCCTGTAGGCATACCCAGAGGTGAGCGGCTATATTAGACAGCTGAGCGCTCGATCGGGATGTTAAGTGCACTTATCTGCAGCAGGTACAGGTCCTGTCAGTCTCACGCTTTGGATTGCGTTTGACAGCTCCGCGTGGCTATTCAAGCTCTCAAGCAGTGTTTTTTTAAGGAGCCTTTCTCGGCAGAGGCGTTTGGAGAGTTAAGTGTGTCACAAGCGCAGCCAATGAAGCTGGAGGTTTTCTGCGGGGGTCACTACGACTCCAAGCCCGCGGAGCTCTGCAGCGACGCGGAGGGAAGCATCCCATCGCCGATGTTCGCGGAGGAAGAGCTGGGCTCCGATGGAGACTGCGTGGCGCACAGTCCCGCACCTGCTCCCTCGGGCGCTGAGAGCAAAGGCAAGCCCTACACCCGCAGACCCAAGCCTCCTTACTCATACATCGCTCTGATCGCCATGGCCATCCGCGACTCGAACTCAGGCCGCCTGACTTTGGCCGAAATCAACGACTACCTCATGAAAAAGTTCCCGTTTTTTCGAGGCAGCTACACCGGCTGGAGGAACTCAGTGCGCCACAATCTGTCTCTCAACGACTGCTTTCTCAAGGTGCTGCGGGATCCCTCCAGACCGTGGGGGAAGGACAACTACTGGATGCTGAACCCGCACAGCGAGTACACCTTTGCGGACGGAGTGTTTCGTCGAAGGCGAAAGCGCATCAGCAAAAAGCAGGGCAAGGAGCCAGAGGGGCCGAGCCAAGCTCCAGCGGTGGACACTGGGGACTCTATCGTTACGCCTCCTTCCAGCGCCAAGTTTACGAGCTCCTTTGCCATTGACAGCATCCTCAGCCGACCTTTCAGGAAGGAGGAACGCCCCAAAGCTGACACCTGGCAGGGGGGAGTGGACATGCTGCCTTATATCATGCGGGGCTCCTCTTTGGCTCTTCCTCACACGCAGGTGCTTCGCTCTTTCGGGCCCCCAGAGGACCCCGCCATCAGCTGCCGTCTCCAGCGGGACTTTTTCCCCTTCCAGCTGACATCTGAGTGCCTTTCGATTCCACACGCGTCCGCGTCTGCGGGCTTTCACCCGTTCAAGATCGACTATTTGTTGTCGTAATATCGGGTGGGTCCAGGGTGGGGAACTTTGGCACTTTCTGAGCACTTGTTGTGACTTGACAAAGACATACATTTCATCCGCCTGCATAAAGCTTTATGCAAAATGACAAGGAGTGAACTATTTAATATTCTATTTGTATCGTCCTACTGAACGGTTGCGTTGTTTTAAGCTGTCGTCTGTGTATTTATTTGTCCTTTGTGTTTGTTTTAAGTGTGTTGAACCAGGTGCCTCAAACGATTCTTATAAAAGTAAACTTGTTTTCATTTCAGATGTTACTGTTCGAGAGAAACTATTCAAGAGACAAGCTCAGTTTGAGTTCTTGCAAAGAGAAAGTGAGGCTCCTGCATCTAAACTGGAATTATTGTAAACTATTTTTCTGACAGAATGCATGCGCATTTTATATTGAATAATAAAACATGTTTTAAAATTAAACGCGAATTGATTGTTATCAGTCAATAAGTTCATGGCCAGATGTTTTAAAAAGATATTTTGAATTCTGTTACTCCAATTACTGACAGTGTTGCTTATTTGTGATTTAAAACTGCAAATGTTGATTGAAATTACAATATGATTTTTAAAACAAACAAAATGCGTGTTTACGCTTTCCAACCCGTTTTTTTATATATAATGTAGAGGTGAATTCTGGTAAATTGAGACACTTTAGCTATTAAGGATAACTGGGGGAAAAAATGTCCCAGTTATCCTGAATTAACCCAAATGGTATCATGTTTGCAATAGCCAGTACCTGCAGGTGGTGTTATCATAATGCCCTTCTGTCTGGGCGCCTCTGTTTGTTTTCACACTTCCCCTGCATCCGCATCCTTAACATGTGTGTATTAATAGTTCAGCATGTTGAAAGCGTGGCAGTTTTGAGACTTTGGTGAAGCACAATAAAACAAGATAAAGCAGCTTCTGAGGCCGCGGTGGATACTGAAATAAAATCTCAGTTCCATACGTTTCCACGAGCTGTCCACGGTCCTGAAGATAAGATGGCATAACTCAGCTGTCAAGGCCAAGTACAGTATTTACCTACTAAGGTAGTTACAACCATAAGATGGTTAACTTGTAAATCCAGTGTCCTTGTTTCTGCTTTAAACATAGCCTACCCTTAAAACATACCCGTCAGAGATTTTGTGGTGTTATTAGTAGTAGCAGTTTTTATTATTGTTTCATTTTCGTTCGTTCCTTCGTTTTAATTTTTGACTTTATTTCTTATGTATTTACTTATTTACTTGTATTTTTTATTTATTTTATTTTATTTTAATATTTTTTATGTATTTTCATCATTATTATTTTTTTTTACATTCATTATTATTATTCATCCATTTATGGAGGGCGGACTGTTTAGCTATATTAATCCTTATTAATATCGTATAAAACCTGTTTTTTCTTTTGGCCAAATTGACACGTCTCAATAGATCATTTTCTTAAAAAGCAGACCGTTTCAGAAGCACGAATTATGATATCAAGTCCACAATAAATTGACGAATTAATAAGTTAATGGAGTGAATATAAATATTCGCGTACGCAGGAGAATAACCCACAGAAGTTCAAATGTCGATATATTAATATTTGTATCCTTAATAGTTTCTAAATGACAGTCACAAATGTTATTCAAATAATTGAAATCGACATCATGTTACGTCTGCAACACGATGATTAGACACCACTTGCTCCTGCCAAACTAAAAAAAAAAAAAAATCGACCTCAGCTTCTACGTATGAAGTGTAACGTGACGTCAAGGAGAAAGTCATTAGCACCAATCAAACTGACAAGGCCTGTTGCCATTTATGGCGTTTAAAGGGTCTATCATCTGGAGAGACTATACTGCAACCTACAGGATGTAATGTACAATATCTACTGCACACCAGCAGGCAAAAGTGTGATATTTCAGAAACAAGATTATTGTAATCAGATTTCTTTCGCACGGTCAAATGGTCCTCGTTTATAAAATATAAATAACTGATTGTGGATTGCATTTTTATAGGTATCCAAATTTGTTTATTTTCCTTTTTTGAATTTTTCATATCAAAATGGAGACGAAAATTAAAACCCACGTCAGTAATTCCCCAAAGAGCGTAATCTTTGTTATCATCATGCAGTTTATTTGTTTGATTGCAATTTAAACAATTGCTGAAGTTGTTGAACTTGTGAGGGAGAGAAACATTCGTCATTCGTAGGCGCCTCGAGAACTCAGGGCTTTGTTTTTTCTTCGCAGAGTTTCCCCGAGAGCGGACACAGATATATTTAGCAATTCAATATTTATATTTTCT
>JAFVLL020035386.1:0-13287 GCA_021397915.2 Tor tambroides
CGAACAATTGAAAATAGCGAAAAAACTAAACCTTACGATTTTTTAATTTTGGATTTCATTCGACTCAGCATGAGCCAAGGATTCAGAAGAAAAAAAGAATTTTCCTTTTCTTACGGTTCAAAAGTTATTAGCATAAACATGAGTGCAACTTTGGACAAGTGGTGGCGCTAGAGAGTTTGAGTTAGAGACTCCAAATTTGCTATGGTTAATGTTGAGACTGTCCTCTATTAGTGTGCCAAATTTCACAACTTTCCCGCAAGCGGTTCTATGGGCTGCCATAGACTTCAGGGTGGAAGAACACTAACGATTACAATAGGTGCCTAAGCACCTACAGTGCTTGGCCTCTAATAATAACGCCAACGGATACAATAGGTGCCATCGCACCTTTCAGGTGCTTGGCCCCCAATAAGAATCCTAACGATTACAATAGGTGCCTAAGTGCCTACAGTGCTTGGCCCCTAATAACGCCAACAAACACAATAGGTGCCTACGCACCTTTGGTGCTTGGCCCCTAATGAAGCTGATTACTGTTTGGAATGGAGAGATGCATGGAAGGGTAGTTTGAGATATATGCCATAACCACGACCACAGCTGTTAAATTTATTTGGTCATCTTTATTTCCTACAAATACAAAAACAACAGTTTTTCTTTTTCCAGTTGGATTTTAATATTCTTATAATACTTGGTATTTTAGCCATCCTCTTCATCTGTTCTTCATTATTTTGCGAGCCTTCTCGCTGTTGGCTGAGTAGAAGTAAAATGTTAATTTCATTACTCAATCTAATAAAGAAATGCAACATTTTGGATGAGAGAACATTTAATTATGTGAGAGCATAAGACTGTGGAAAAAGCTGCTGGACATTGAAATGGACACTGAATGAAATTTATTTAACATGTCAAATGTTTGTAAAGTCATGTAGCCTACACCCATGTGCCTTTTGTGTTTAAACCTTTACCTGATTAAACTTTTTTTTACTTAATTTTTAGCTGCTTTATTTTTATTTTATTAATTTTTTTTCCTGTAGGATACCATAAAAATGTATATTAGAAAGGGTTAGTTCACCCCAAAATGAAAATTGTCATTAATTACTCACCATGTCGTTCCAAACCCGTAAGACCTTCGTTCATCTTCGGAACACAAATTAAGATATTTTTGATGAAATCGGAGAGCTATCTGACACTCCATAGACAGCAACACAACTGAAATGTTCCCAGGTCCAGAAATGTAGTAAATACATCGGTAAAACTGTCCATGTGACATCAGTGGCTCAACTTCAGTTTTACAACGCTAAGAGAATAAAAAAAAAAAATTGTGCAAAGAAAACAAAAATAACAATTTACTCAACCATTCTTCTCCCCTGAGTTACGTCTTCCGCCATTTTGGAGAGTACCCAAGAATGTATTTGACGTAATCAGCGTTGTTTACGTTTGGGGGGGAAAGCGGAACGTAATCTGCATATTAAGTGTTGTTTACACTTAGTTGAAAGCATGCGTTGTGATACTCTCTAAAATGGTGGACGACGTAACTCGGGGGATAATTTGCATAATCCCCATCTGCCCGTGAAATACAAACACACTGACCTGCTCACAAACACTTATGCTATTTAGTGTGTTTACATCATGTCGAGAAGACGCTGTGTTCTGCACTGTGAAAACAAGTTTGTTTTGTTTTCATTGGCGAAAGTTGAGAATCACTGGTTAAAATTCATTTTTTCCATGATACAACAGCAAAACAACATTCAAACCTTTTGTTGTGTGCTCTGCTTCTCTATGGAAGCGATCAAAATAGAGTAAACCACCTTTAGAAAGTAGTTTGACACTTCAAATAAAGATTTATCAATTACATTGTTACAGCAGTAGATGGCGAAAAAGGGCTGTTAAAATGTATTAGTCTTTGAATCAGTCAAGAGAATTGTTCAAAAATGCTGATTCATCCAGTAATGAAACAAGTAAATCTTGAGCAAGTGTTGTGAAATTTTATTCAAGAACATAATGTATGGTAATAATTACAATCAATATACTAATCAATATGGTGATTGTTTAACAATTATTTCAACATTGGATGTTTTAATATAGGCTGTGAGTCTTAGGTGCCCCCTAATGGGCAAGTATAGTAGGGGAGAGTGGGGACAGTTGCAACATGTGGCAGTTGCAACATTGCTGATTTATCCAATCAGGAATGAGCTGGAGTCATGACACTCCTACTGCACATGCTCAGTATGCCCCTCCTTCTTTCTGGAAGTTAACAGCCACATGTGAAACTACCTTATGGGAGAACTGAAATTCAAGGTAAAAAAGTAACTTTTTTTACAACTAGATTTTTTGTCATAATGTCTAAACTGTTTAAGTATTGATCTTTATAGTTTTATAGTTTGAATGTGCAGTTTCTTAGCTCTTAACAGACTTAGGTACAATGTGTTCAAGCTAATTTGTTAGGCTAGCATCACTAGTTTTAAGATGGCTGCCAGGGGGTGGGACAGTTGCAACGCATTGTTGCAACTGTCCCCACATGGTGTTGCAACTGTCCCTCATGACAATAATAATGACAATTAGATAATTTTTTTTTATAAAAGGCAAATCAGTGGTTTGATAAAGAACATATTTCAATAGCCAGGTGTCTCCTCTTTGTATTTCAGCAAATTGCTTTTTTAAAAGTCAAACTAGGCTGCAGTGTATCCTACATTTTCTGTTCTGTTTTTTCAGTATGCCACGAGACAGGAAAAGGATAACAGATAGGGGTGTCCCTCTACCTATTCTGTCCTTAGCTGCTGCTGTAGTGAGCAATGACGGCAGGACAGTGAGGTCTGTGGCAAAAGAGTATTCAATTTGCCACACAGCCCTTTATCGCTTTATTAAAAAGAGAGAGAGGTTATGTCCAGGAGAGGAGATGAGGACAGGTTATTGGACCCCGAGGAGGGTCTTCTCAGTCCAACAGGAAGACAGCCTGGCAGAATACCTAAAAAGAGCAGCTGATCTTTTCTATGGTCTCAGCACTAAAGAGGTAAGCATGAGGAAGGTATTAAAGCAGAGTGTAGGCTTAAAGGGAGGGCTGGTAGGGAGAATTATATAAGAATATTGAGACTGTGAAATAATAAGATAAGAGAAATTACCATTCCACCTCCATTTTCATTTACCATCCATTTCGCAGGTTCGTCGATTGGCCTTCCACCTGGCTGTCTATTACAAGTGCTCCTACCCTGAAACCTGGAATGAGTGCTCTCTGGCTGGCCGGGATTGGTTTATGGGGTTCATGAAAAGACAGCCCAGTCTGTCTATACGGTGCCCTCAAGCTACCAGTCTCACACGGAACACAAGCTTCAACCGTCACAATGTATCCTTGTTTTACAACAATCTTGCAAATGTGCTTGACAAAAACAAATTTGAAGGGAAGGACATCTGGAATATGGATGAGACCGGGGTCACAACTGTCCAAGAACCAGAAAATGTTGTTGCCGGGCGCGGCGTCAGACAGGTGGGGGCAGTAACCTCAGGAGAGAGAGGAACACTGGTAACAGTTGCATGTGCAGGCAATGCATTAGGGAACATGATTCCACCCATGTTCATATTCCCGCGGGTTAACTTCAAGGACCATTTCATCCGCGATGGCCCGCCTGGATGCATTGGAGCCACCAATAAATCAGGGTGGATGATGGAGGACCATTTCCTTCAGTTCCTTAAACATTTCCACCACCACACGAGGGCCTCATTGGATGCCAAAGTCCTCTTGATCCTTGATAATCATTCCTCCCATCTTTCTGTAAGAGGAATAGATTTCTGCAGAGAAAATGGCATTGTCATGCTATCGTTTCCACCCCATTGCTCCCACAAATTACAGCCACTCGATCGTACCGTTTATGGCCCCCTAAAACGTCATGTCAACACATTTTGCGATACCTGGATGAGAAGTCACCCAGGCCTGACGATGTCCATCTACGACATTCCTGGAATTGTTAGGTTGGCCCTCCCATTGGCTGGAACACCAGGCAATGTGCAGAATGGCTTTAGCAGCACTGGAATTTGGCCTTATAACCGAGATAAATTCAAAGACAGTGACTTTGCACCATCTTTGGTGACAGACCGGCCGCCACCACCAGTTCTTCCAGAGCAAGCTGGGACATCTGCTCCTTTGGAAGTTTCTCCAGTGCACGCTGGGACTTCTGCCTCTTCTGCAGTTCCTCCAGTGCAAGCTGGGACTTCTGCCTCTTCTGCAGTTCCTCCAGTGCAAGCTGGGAGTTCTGCTTCTTCTGCAGTTCCTCCAGTGCATGCTGGGACTTCTGCTTCTACTACAGTTCCTCCAGTGCAATCTGAGTTCTCACCTGAGACTGTTAGACCTCACCCCAGAGCAGGACCACGGAAGATAACGAAAGCAAACGGTAGGGAAAAATGCAAATCGGCCATCTTGACAGACACCCCCGAAAAGGAGGCTTTGGAGAGGGAGAAAGCAAAAGTTAAGAGAAAGCCAACAAAAGTTAAGAGAAAACTGACAAAAAACACACTGGAAACAAGCCAACAAACCAAAACCGAGAAGAAAAAGCATACAGAGAAGGACAGTGACTCTGAGAAAGAAGAAGATTTTTGCATTGTCTGTTTGGAGAGCTACTCCAGACCGAGCGAGGTGTGGCTTCAATGTTGGCAGTGCAAGGCATGGGCTCATGAAGCCTGCACTGATGGTGGTTCCATTTACGTTTGCCACAATTGTGAGTCAGATGGGGAATTGTGAATACTTGATGCTATGAAATAATCAGTTTGTGTTCTTTTGGTGGTGTTATGAAATTGTTAGGGCCTACATCAGTTTGTGGGATTGACAAAGGTGTTACATGGTTGTGTACTTGTTTTTTTACTTTAATAAGTTAACTCAGTGAACTCTGGTCTCAAATAAACTAAAAAAAGATTTGAAAAATGATGCCGAAGTATGAGTTTTATTACATCTAAATGACTGTTGCAACTGCCCCTCGGTACTGTTGCAACTGTCCCCATATATGGGGACAGTTGCAACATTTTTCAGGGTCCATTTAAGTACAAATTACTTTCATATCATCACATGTACACATGTTGCAACAGTATGGGCAGGTAGGTGACATATATGGGTTTAATATATATATTTTTTTTGTCTAATACAAACAGTCGCTGAGAAACTGAAGGAAATGTAAAAAGTGTTGCAACCGCCCCCACTCTCCCCTACTTTCCATTGGGCAGCACCAATGAGCTAGAATGAACTGGTGAAACTTTGGGTGACTTCCAAGAATATGTCAAGGATGGCACAAACAAGTCTGATGAATGGCCCATGAGGACACCTGCATCCAGGGGGAGTATGAGACTAAAGTAATCAGGAAAATGGTTCAAACTGGAATGAGTCTACAGTTGGAAAGTAAACCAAGAGCAGAAAGAATTAATTGTAGCAAAACTAATGGGGTAAGACCAATCAGAGACCGAGTTGTCAATTTTTGGTTGAAAAGACTGATAAGAACAAGGTATAAGAATGGCTGCCCGGACAGACAAAGACTCAGATGCGGTGATCAATAAAGTCTTATTTTGACATCTGGAACTCTGCGTCTTGAGCTTCATTGACAAATTTGAGAAGACCATCGTTTGTTCCACGACATGAGTCATTGAATCATTCATACATTACATTTGAATTTTAGTTGTTTTTTCTTCAGAATCGTGAGAGAACTCTATCTCCATTAAAAAAAAAAAAATCAGTTTATCCAGAATCATGCAGCTCTATTTTACACACAAACAGCTCTTAAACGTGTCCAGTTTTTAATATATCCTGTTGATTTTTGTTCATGGTATTCAGCTGCAACTAAATGTTTTGCAAAAAGAGACAGAATAAATATGTTTGATATCTAAATGTTTTTTACATTTTTTTTTTTTTTAATCACATTGTAATTGAAACTCGGAATCTGAGAGTCAGAAAGGATCAAATTCAAACGATACCCAACCCTAATGGCAAAATGAAATTGATATGAAAGTCAAGAAGGATAAAAAAAAAAAAAAACCATCTAAAGGTGTACACTGCTGTGCAAAGGCAAAAGACTGTAACTTCGATTTTGGTCGAAAATGAGTTATTGATATTTTTGGGACATTCAAGACATCCTTTATCATCTGCATAAGTATCTTGAGTCAATTTCATTGTTTTCTTGAGGAAATAATACATTGTCTTAACAGTAACTTCCAAAAGCCCAAGAGAAACCAAGGCAGAACACCGTAACACCAGTTACCGCTGTTTGACTTTGTTTTGTAACGCTCTAATTAACTCACGGTACTCTGCCTTTGTTTAGCTGTGCGTCAATATGACGTTACTGTGCCGGCCTGGAGTTACGGTATTCTGCCTTTGTTTTACTATCCAATAAAGTTTGTCGCGTTCAAGTTACGGTGTTGCCTGTAACTGTCATCACTCTGTCATTAAGCACTTCTGACACGCACTATACCTGAATAAAAGAGGTATAACAAATATTGAGTGGTTGTTTTTAATAGCGTTTAAGGATGGCCCATTGCTCTCGATGGAAAATGATGGTTGAGATGGCTTTGAAACGCAGACATCAAGCTCAAGGTAAGAAATTGTGTAACACAAAAGATGCATTAGACAAACGAATTCGATAGATCGCAATCTATATCAGTTAGCTAGCTAATGTTAGCAGCCTATAAATAGGCTACCAATCTACTCCATATAAAGCATTGTAAACAAGCAAAGACTAGATAAATTGACAGCGATAAGTGGATAACTAGTCTAGTGTTAATGTACAAGTGCTCCAAACGGTGAACTTGAGCTATTAGCTTACGTAAATCAGGAGTGAACCAAGGAGCAGAATTAACAAAAGAGACAGTCCTGCTGTCACTGTTTTGCTGACCGAAGACTTACTGACCATAAAACATCCAACAGCATCAAAACTCGGTGTAGCTAACAACTGCACCGCTGGACCTAAGGCAAAGTTTCTTCTTGTGGCTCTCTGAAGGTGTGGTTTCACAATTTTAAGTAATTCAAGGATCTTGTTTCTTGGAAGCTGGAATTTTCTTAAGGTGCCATCACCAGGTGCATCAAGGGGGGTGAAATGTGTCCTTATGTAGGCATTTATGTACACTGTCTGACTTCTGCGCTGCCTTCTATGCCCAAGCTGTAGAATACTTTGTAAAGTTGCCATTGTTAAAACACATATATACATGCTGTTTTTATTAGGAGAGTTCTTGGTACATCTGCTGTTGATGCACCAGAGAGATGATAAAAATGCCTTCATGCCTCCATCCATGATTTTTTTTTGTGCCATGTTTGGCTTATATTGTCATTGATAAAATGTTGTGAATTGAGAAAATCTTCACATAGACTACTTCATTTATGGTTTTAGTGTATGTGATGGTGACTCACCACTGCAAAATTAAAGTCTGAATTCCATTCCATACATATGCTTCGTAATCAGTCTTATTCACATTATTCAGGTATTTATGAAGGGATGATCTAGCATTAATATACTGCTTTAATGAGTCAGTTACTTTTCCACGTGTTAAACTACTGTTTGAATGCCAAATGTATTAGAAAAGCACTTAAAGTACATTACAAAACAGTTTGGTCATAAAATAGGATATTTTATTTTTATTTCAGTTGAACTGATGAAGGCTTTGAACTGCTTTATCACTGAAAACACACACAGCTTCACCAGAGCCCCATTTGCCAGACCCAGTCTGTTTCCACCTCCCACGACAAGGACGAAGGGTTGGATTTTGGGAGGCATGGTGGCCAATATAGCCCCAGAAAAAAGCGAGAATGAAGAGGGTTACATCTGTGGATCTGTAAAATAATAATAATAAAAAAATACACACAAATTCAGAAAGGTTACAAAGCTGTCAGCCACACATGATTTGATTTTACCTATTGAGTAATGAATAATGCAGTTTGCACTTACTGTCATTTGGTAAAAACATGGTTAAAAAGGGCTTGCTGGCCTGTTGTTGTAATAGTACTAATTTAGCCCTCTTATAGGCCATTACCTCCTGATGTTGTCTGTCTTGCTGCTCCCTCAAGGCTCTCAATTCTCTCCTGATTGCCTGGAGTTCAGGTAATTTCTTCTCTGACTGAAGCAGCTTTTCACTGCAGCCACAACGTCCCCTGTTTTTCCTTTGGTGGGAGACTAATGGCTGGTGTTCTGAAATATCAGGAGGACGTTCCTCAGCACTTGAGGAGGCCTCAGACTGAGGTGAGTCAGGGGAAGGGAGCAATAGCCCAGGACCAGGACCCATTGCTGCTGCTGGAGGGCCTGATTTTGAAGGGCCAGAGTGAAGGGGGCCTGATGTTGAATGGCTCAACTTTGAAGGCAAAGGCCTTGTTGATGCACATGCATCTATGCCTCCAAGGATCCCTTCCAGGTGGCCAAAACTTTATCTTCCTCTGCAGTCAGAGGAGGAACTGCATTGGTACCCCCAGTCTTTTTTCCTGCCCTTTTACTTGCCGCAGCCCTCTTTTTTTTGTCACACTTGCAAAGTTCCTCCACTTATTCCTCACTTCTTCTGGGCTTTGCTTATAAGCCAGAAGCATTTATTTTTTGTGTGATTTCTGCCCAGATTTTCTTTTTGTCAGAATTGGTAATGCTGTTTTTCAACTGTAAGTTCTTTCTTTGAAAATTGTGGTTTTCGTGTCATTTTCTGTCACCTCTCATTAAAACATGGCTGTATGGCAAGGGACTTAGATAGGAAATGATCTTGAGCAAAATAAGCAACAGGTGTGCACAACAGTAGATCAATCACAGTCTTTTCAAAACAGTCTTTTCATTTTTTTATATCAATATTCAATAAGAAATTAAATATGGTATTTATATGAAATTGTGACATTAATTGTTATAGACTTTACGATCAGAAAAGTATATACGTATGGCCCACATTTTATTGTGGAAAGAATGAATGTTGCGTTGTTAACGTTATTACTCCACTCCTACGTAACGTCACTACAAAGCGTATTGAATGCGAGTTGAAAAAATGAGGAAAGAAAACCAGTTTACTGTAGGTGGCAGTATATCCCCATGGCACCAGTCTGCCGTTAGATCAACGAAGAAGAACTTCATAAGGACAGCTCAAACCAATGTAGTTCAAACGATGGATCTGTGACACAGGTACCATGGTTTCGGGAAATAGTCGTGACTGGTCGTTTCTTCACTGTTGCATCATACTATGGTGGTTAATCAACGAGTTACATCGTTGTATGGGAAACGCACCCCTGAATGAGTCCAGAATGTCCTGATCAAAAACACACACGATGAAGTTGGAGAAACGAGCAATCTTGTATGTATGAAAAATAATGCTATTATTAACAATATACAGCATATAAATGAAAACTGCCTAATGTTGATCCAGGAAGTGGTAAAAGACTGTGAAGCTTCGGGGTGCTGATGGAAGCCATTTATTGCTATCTATGCTTTGAACATCGTACTGAAAATGATCCAGATGTAGTATTTCATAAAAATGTGATTTTGCACAAAATGTTGCTTTTTTTTTATGAAACTTACCTACATTCAAGTGTTGAATGGTTGAAGTTAAAATAACAGATTTTTTTTTCTCTTCTTTTTGCTGTATTGCATGTTAAGATAGTCATACAACAAAATATTCTGGGGGCCATGAAATTTTAGCGAAAATCATCAAAAATGTTTTGCATAAATGAGATTTCCGCACGACAACGACAATATCTTTTATATGCAATTTTATGGTTTTTGTGATTTTTAAATTACTTACACAAGTAACTGTTGTTACACCCATGGACGTTTTGTAGTTTTTTTTTATCCCCCATGTGCTCTGTGTGACCTAGTTTTCCCTCATGTTTGATTGTGTCATTTAGCTCATGAGTTTGTCATTAATTATCCTCATTTGCTTCGGTATTTATAGTGTAGTCTGTCCTGTTTTCCCTCCTCCGGTATTGTTGCTGTTATACAAGTGTCTTCTGCCTGCCTGTCTTGTATTACTCTCTGTCTGGATTATTAAAGATCGTTGGACTATATCTTCTTCGTCTTTGTCGAGTGTGTTTGTAGGCCACGTTACGTGACAACTGTAAATGCAAAAATAAATAATTATGAATTATGTTGAATGAATCATTTTTTAATCCTGCACAAAAAATATAAAAGTGTTGTAGATATTTGGGCATAACTGTAATTGGAAAGTAACCAACAATGTCATATTTACCTGCCTTTGTCAGCTATTGCTGAGCACATAAATGTGAGGGTCACCATACATTTTAATCTTATCTTTTTTTTTCTTTTTTTTTTTTTTTCTTCTAGACAGCTCAGATCAGTAATGGGTTATCATTATGCGGCTGTTGTATAGGAAATATTTTTGCTTGTGTGTGTTTTTTACAATATGTTTACAAGTCAATTTAAGTTGCATAACATTTTCTCTTTTTACAGGCACACATTGGCACACTTTGAGACATAAGGATAAAGTGGTTTTGTAAGGTTTGAAATTTTGCCACTTACAATGAAAAACAATTTCCCATTATAAAGCAGTCATTGACGTGGAAGACAGGGTTTTGTTTGTATTTATTCATCCTGTTTAACTATCCTACATTCCCATGTGGATTTTGCACAACATATAATGGAGCACAAAAAAGGAGCCAGTCAAGTTGCAAAGATTCATTGTGAACTTCATAGTTTTTTTTTTAAGATAACAATTTTTTCTTTTAAATAAATCATTAATCTATTACACATCTTAAGTCAATGTATAAAATAAATAAAAATATAAAATACACTGCTTTTATAATTCTAAAGCAGAAATTCCTTTCTAGCGAAACAGACTTAAGATGTCATCATCAAGCACAATGTTTAGGACAGCCTTTTAATTTCGTTCATATATAGTATACAGTACATGCCAATATAGTAAAAAAAAAAAAGCATTATTGTTTACAAAAAGTTAAATGCAAAATTGACACAAACATTGTTAATTTTATAAACATCCTATACAATGACTCATTTTGCATGCCCTTTTGCAGTTTCCTTTGCACATGCTCCTTGTTTCCCAAAACATTCTACGAATTTCTCTGTCATATTCAAGACAATTCATGTACAAGTTTTCCTGAGGAAAAAAACAGCAACAAAGATGACCAGCAATCAAGGGAATGACGAACCTATAGCAATGATAGCAGATTACGTACATAACATAACTCCTGTGAAAACGTCCCAAAACAATAACAACAATTTTAACGCAGTAACGCAAATGAGACATGACTACTATCACGCGGTAATATATGCGACAGAGAAACAAAAAAAACTTGATGCTTTCAGACAAAAACTCGATTAAGTTACAAAACACTTTTAAAAAAATCACTAAGTATACAACTTCATTAATAGATTTTTCTTGTTCATGGCTTAATTTGTACTACAACATGTATAGTAAAAAAAATTGTTTTGCTACTCATTCTCTATTAGCTAATATGTTTGTCTTTGAAACTTTGCCAATCAATTCCACTTTTTTTACAAATCCAATCTAAATTACTTAACCTAAACTTTACTTACATGTAAAAAAACAAACAAAAAAAAACTAGTTCATACTTCTTTACATTTCTAACATTTATCTAATAAAATTACTAAAACTTTTGTGAGAATAACCATTATTTAAACATCTCTATAAGATAACAATAACACATTAACCCCTTGCTTTGTCTTATAGGTGTCATCGACCCCAAAAAGCTTGACATAAAACTGAATCAAGCCACCACAATTGATGTCACGGAATTGAACTTTACACACAAACTCCCCGAAGAGGCTGCCCCCATCAAAATTGTGGATGTCAAAGCTCTGCCAGCTCGCCAACAGGAAAGTACATTCTCACATTATTGTTTTTGTTTTCAGTAAAAACATTTATTATGACATTTGTTAAAAGTCAGGTAACTTTGTATTTACCAATTCATTATAGCTGTCACATAACACAAAAAACTAGTATGAATAATGAATACTTATTATAATTTCAACTTAAATGCATTCACAACAAACACTACAAAGTTATTTCCCCATTCCAAATTCAACTTAACTACTATTGTAAAAAGTGTTTAATAACAACAAACATTCTAGCAGCTGATCCTCAGGGAGGTATTCCAGAAAGCAGGTTATGTGACATCCGAATATGTTTAAGATAAATAAGCACATAAACTCATGTTTCAGTTCCAAAAACAAAGGTAACTTTCAGGGTATGTAAGTAGTCATAGCAAATTATTCTCTGAACATAACCAGCTCCGGAGTAGGTTATGTGTCAGGGTTAGTTTACTTCAGTTATCACTCATGCGTGACCTACTGAGACTCTGTAAGTGTGACAAATTGTCAAGTCACCATTATTTATATAGTGTTGTTTACAATGCAGATTGTGTCAAAGCAGCTTTACAGTATTAAACAGGGAAATA
Source organism: Tor tambroides (assembly GCA_021397915.2). Lineage (NCBI taxonomy): Eukaryota > Metazoa > Chordata > Actinopteri > Cypriniformes > Cyprinidae > Tor > Tor tambroides. The sequence goes on from JAFVLL020035386.1 coordinate 12,365, forward strand.
GTGTGCCGTTCTCCTCTGGCCAGACGAAACCAGCAGTTTAATTCTAGACTGCAACAAAGTCAGATTGTGCAGAGGATTCATCTGGTTCCCGTGGTCTTGTCCCGATGACCGTCTAGGTGATAAGGTCTTTGGAGGGAAACTGTCACTGGGGGCTTATCTAGTTGTCCTGGTCTCTGCTGATATTCAGGGCTGTAGAGGTCCTCTCTAGGTGCTGATACACCATCTGGGCTAGATACGGACTGGATCCGGGTGACTGCAGTGACCATCTGATCTGGATACAGTCTGGATCTGGGTGGCTACGGTGACCTCGGAATAAGAATGAAACCGACTAATATTAGCGTAGATGCCACTGGGTGTTATGGGATGTGTTCCCGGTTCGGTTTGACCTAATTAATGAAGCTTATAAACTCTTGAATTATAGAAAAGCGATTAGCATGTTATGTGTAAGCCAGGTTAAAGAGATGGGTGACAAACTGACAGTGTGTCTGCCTCCTGAACAAGGCTAGGTAGATTGTTCCAGAGTTTGGGCGCTAAATAGGAAAAGGATTTTTGTCCTCTTTAAAACCAAATTTGTTCATCAGTGATGGTTTGTGTGCATTTTATTTTGTGATTTCACTGAAACGAATAGAGAGTCTCTACATACAGTTAGCAATAGCTAACCCAACAAACACATTTACGTTGTGGCAACGTCGCTGCCACGTTCCATTTTTACTGTGGCAACGTTGCTGTCTACGTGCTCGCGACATTGTAGCAACGTTGAATTGTAAGACGCGAAAGGGCTGTAGCAACGTTGTTGCGCGACATTCAGCAACTGCGAGACGACGTTCCGACCACATTTATTTTTATGCCAGATTATAAATATTATATTACGTTTCCTGCATCTTATTTTTTATGTATTTATTTTTTTGTGGTGAATCTCTTAA
>JAFVLL020035387.1:0-21565 GCA_021397915.2 Tor tambroides
TGGCTACTTATAGCAAACACTAAGTGTCACATGACAAGAACCAACCAATGGGAAACAAGACACATGACCTGGACAACCAATCAGAACATGACACATTGAACAAGGGAACCAACAGTAAAGAGACATGAGGGCAAGGGAAGCATGACACAGACAGGAACCATAACTAAACTTCAAAATAAAAGACATGAAAACATGAACATGAAACAAACCCCAAAACAGACCTTACAATACAGTACGCACACATATATTATGTACACAAAAACTTTTATTTTGGATGTGATTAATCACGATTAATCATTGCCCAGCACTAATTTTAATCCAGTTAACACACTGACCCTGCCCCCAGACCTGTACTTCAGCTTACATTTCATATAGTTGACTGTTTGCAAATATGATGCAGGGAAACAACTCCATAAATGCAGGTATGCCCTAAAATTCAAGATATTGGTGCAAAAATACCCCTGTATGTGTTTTTGTCTCATATTTATATCATATAAGCGATATCACACCAGCAGCAAGAGCAATATCACACGAGTGCTGTTTGTCCCGAATATCATGAGTTTAAATGTGATTTATACAACAGTGAAGTAAATAAGAAGTTGATATTGTGCTATATTTTAAACACAATATTATGTATATTTGCTCAATTTTGCAGAGAACATATTACCTTTAAAGCCACAGCAGAACTGTTGTGCATCTCCGCACGCTACGGTGTTTAGTTTCTGAATGAATCCGTGTTTTGAACGAATCGTGTGAACCAAAGATTCAAAGGCCCATTCATAGAGAGAGCTGTTTACTCAATTCCTAAATGAATCAGCCGTTTGAACGAATCATAAAGGCATTTATCGCCACCTGCTGGCATATTTAGTTTCTTATTTAGAGTATCATCTCATTAAAAAAATATAATAAAAATAAAAACATTAAAGGGATAGTTCACCCCAAAAATTTAAATTCCGTCATCATTTAGCCTACTCACCCTCATGTCATTTCAAAACTTTCTTTTGTTTAACATAAAAAGGTATTTTGAAGACTCTTGGTAACAAAGCTGTTTTGGTTACCAATGACTTTCACTGTATGAACAAAAGATACTGAGATGTTTCTCAAATGATCTTCTTCTATGTTCCATAGTTTACGTTAGGCCGTTGTAGCCTAAATGTTTATGTGTAATTAATTTTATGTTGAATCAAATAAAATATTTCTTTCTAAAGCTACAATTTGTAATTTCTACTTGATACATTCTTATTTAACACAAAAATAGCTTTAAATAATCTTTTGTGGGTATTTCACAGTCAAATTTATTTTGCGATTAATTACATAAATTAATCGAAACATCGCATAGTTAATAAATTAAAAATTTTCTTCGACTGACAGCCCTAATATATATATATATATATATATATATGCATTATAAATAGTATCTTGTCTTCCATAGGTTGTGAGATGAACTAATCAGGTTTCAGGCCCTCACAATGCATGACACACCACCAGGCTTTGAACCTAACTGTTTAAATCCTTACATGCTCCAGAACATTAATAACATTTACAGAGCTGATTTTGGACCTGTGAGGCATAGAACAGAAGAAGAGTAATTTATTTATTTTTTTGTCATCTTATTTCCTTATTTCTTAAATTAAAACAAATAAAATATTGTTTTCAAGACACATAAGCAACCAAATAAACCAAATCTTGAAAAACCAAAGCAACCAAATCTTGAAGGTTTTTCTTCAAAATATTTTTAAAAAAAGAATAAGGAATATAATACTAAGTATGTACACATTTTCAAGTAAAATCAAAAATATAATAGTGTTAACATCTGCTTTTTCAAGCGGTACCGATATCTCACCTATCGAAGCTTTGTAAACTAGTGCTGGGGCTTATTTAGGATAGAATGTCAGTTTTTCGCCCATCCTGTGTTGTGCGTCAGATTCGGCAGGAGTTCCCTGATTCAGATGGACAGTTTGTAGGCTTTCGACCGCCCCTTGACTGAAGCATGAGACGGCCAACAACTTCCTCCTTTGAAGGCCTTTCAAACTGAGGGGACAGGAACGTAGGAATGGGGATTTGTTTTAGCTCCTCTACAAATGGTGCGGGGTCTACAAACACCTCTTTAAAGATGAGCTTCATCAAGTCAGTTACATAGTCTGTAAATATAGGGTACAGAAGGAAATTTTATTATATATAATACTGTTGATCCACAACCAACGTCTTAGGAACATATCAAATGCATCACTATGTGTAAAAAGTGTATTTGTAAGTGTATGAAAATAAAACATTTTATAACATATCATATGAAGGGGCTCTTGTAATTGGCTTTGCAATTGGCTCTTGTAATTGGCTTCTTTGACTTTGGAAAAACAACCTTGTATATAGGTTGTCCTGAAGTTGTTGTTGCCTGCTCCCAGTCTCCATTTTCATTGTAGTGCACTGCTGCAATGTACAATCTGCAGTACAAGAATGACACATAAGTTAGAAGTGACACACTTTCAGCAAATGTTGCATATACATGATTAAAAAATACTGCATTACATATCATAATGTATAATCAGGCATGAGATCAGCTAGAGACAACAAAGAAGGGAAATCTGACCACGTCCCAAGCCACGCCCACAAGCCACGCCCCCAGCACTTATTTTTAAAAATATATATTTTAGCACATTAAAATATATATCTTACATTGTAATAATACATACTATTGTCCTGTAAAAAATAAAAAACAGCATTTAATAATCATGATAACAATGTAATATATTATATTATAATAAAGTACTATAATATATTATAGTAAAATATATAGAATTGTTATTATTATTAAAGTACCTGCCAAAAGTTTGGAAACATTACAATTATTAATGATTTTGAAATAAATATCTTCTGCTCATCAAGGCTGAATTTACAAGTAAAAAACAGTATTATTGTGAAATATTACAAATAAAAAAAAGTTTTCAATTTTAATATCAAATGTAATGTTATTCCTGTGATGCAAAGCAGAATTTTCTTCATCATTACATTAATCATTTTTCAGTGTCACATGATCTTATAGAAATCATTACAATTTATTTGACCCTCAAGAAACATTTCTGATCATTATCAATGTTGAAAACAATTTTTCTGCTTCATATTTTGTGTGGAAATGGTGATACACTTTATTTTACAGGATTTTTTTTGATGAATATAAAGTTTAATGAACAGCGTTTATTTGCATTTATCAAATATATTAATTAAATTTGTTAATGTATTTATTAAATAGAAATCATTTTAAATGTCTTCACTCACTATTTATCACTTTCATGCATGATGAATACAATAATTAATTTCTCTCACTTTTTTAAATCTTATACAAACGTTTGAGTGGCTTCCATCATTGTTTGCACAAAAATATTAAGCAGCAAAACTGTTTTTAACATTGATAATAATCAGAAATGGTTCCTGAGCAGCGAATCAGCCTATTAGAATGATTTGTGAAGGATTATGTGACACTGAAACTTCTCTTTGTAAACAACAACAAATTTATAAACGTTTCTAATGACAAATGTTGCGTTCCCAAATGCAAATTAAAGTGGCTCAAACCAAGGGCACACTAACAGTGAATCGAAACTAAAAAAGTACTGTAACAGCAGACATGTAGCGTGTCAGACTACAAGCCTAATATATAATTACATCACAACCATTACGAATTTTTTGACAGCACTATCAATCTCAAATTCTCACCGCCATTCATAGAAAGTTACCGGGTCGTTTCAGCCAAGCTCTCTCTTGAAACCAACACGGAAGTGACTGGCCGCTAGAGACTGGCTCCAAAAGCGAGTCAGTCCCATAGACACCCCATGTTAAAATGCTCTACTTTACAGCAGAAAGAAAATATGTTTAAAGCCTGGTACATAAAGTGGTTTTGGTCTATATAGCTAATTTTGCCCTTTATGACAACTGTGAGGGGGATAAAAATTTTTTAAACTCATCCATAATTAAGGGCGTGGCCACTTGAGTGACAGGTGGATTGCCGCTGCTGTCACCACTGTCGCGCTAGGCGGGCGTGGTTTCAGCAAGCAGCTCCACCCACGTGCTGCCTTTTTGCCCATTTTCGATAATCCGGGAGTGAGGCGCAGCCGAGAAGGCGACGGCCATCTCTGCGCACCTTGAGCTTCAAAAAGGGGGGAGGTACATATTAAAGAGATGCAATTGCTTAACCTTTCCTCCAATTGTAATGGGAATACCCTCAAATTAAAGCTCAGAGTGTGCACTTTAAGCCCATATTCATTATATAACTGTAACTTGAATATGTTTTGGTCAACAGCTAAAATAATAAAAATTGTGCCTATGTCTAAATATATATGGATCTGACTGTATACAGGACCCACCATCGTCCACCATCCCCACTTATCGTCCCCTTTAGATTGGGCACAAGACAAATTTTTGTCCCTGAGATCGGTCCATGTCCCAGGGGTCCTGAACCTAGTGGTGGACTTTCTTTTCAACGTTCCATTCATAAAGACAGTGAACTTGTTTCGATTCAAATTGAATCAGCCATTTTGAAAGACTCGAATGAATCATTCATTAAAACAGACACTTGCTGCCACCTTCTGGCGGTTTTAGTGTCATATTTATTTTTCCATTTCAGGCCTAAACCCGGCGGAAGAGTAAGCTCCTCTAGCGAGGGCGGAAGTCGTCCTGCGTGGCTTGGAGGGGTGAGCGACCTTCGCCTTCCATCCAATGGCAGGGGGTGGGCAAAGGTGCACAGCCACTGCTTTGTTGAGAGGAGGCTTCCTCTGGTAACCCCTTTCTTCAGTGCCGTCCACTGAGGAGAGAGCAGAATAAGAGTTAGAGCGAAGGCGGGCCGAGTAGGGAGCGCGCCACGACTTCGTAAGCTCATCATGGACTTCCGGAAAAACGGAGAGGCTCTCTGACAAGGGGCCTGACGGTGCCCCGGCAGGAACCATTCGTCCAGACTGCTACGAGTGGGCTCCTCCGGCGTGGACCACTCCAATCCCAGCTCTTCGACTGCCTTAGAGAGGATGCGGAAAAGTTCGGCATCCATCCCTGGCCTTGAGTCGCTGGGCTTAGCAGACGATGAAGGGGCAGGGTCAGCAGTAGAGCCCGACATATCCTCCACGTCTGATGGTATTAGAGACATGCTGTCATCTAATAGCTCGTCCTCGACGGCACTGAACGAGAACATGTCACTCGCATCAGCCGAGGGACGCTGGTCTGCGTGCTCAAAGAGGATGGGAGAATCCTGTCTGCTCGGCGGGGGCGAGCGAAGGGAAGGGAAGATCGTCGTCGCTGAAGGAGAATTGATCTGAGATCCTATGGCGAAATACTCGCTTATATAGCCAGATGGCCCCGCCATTCTAGCGGGCTCTGGTGGGCTTCACCGCCATAGGCTCGTGCAGCACCGCTGCCGAGCCATTGGTTAGTTTTTAATACACTGCACGAACCAATGGCCGCGCAGTTACACTGCGTGATTAAAAAAGTCTTCAGTCCTCGGAGAAAAAGGAGTTTTCCCATTAGCGTCTAGCGACGCAGTACGAGTGAAGTATCGAAAGGGAACTGTAATTACCTTAGACTATATATTTATGTTAAATTCTTTCACTTAACCCAGTGTTTTTAAAATGATTTATTAATAAATTGTGTACTCTCCTAGATGTTTTCCCTAATAAATTCTCAAGTGTCATGTTTTGTTCATCAATTTGTGCCTTTAACTCTGCCCTATCCTCCTCATACTTTTTGCAGTCTAGTAGTATGTGTTTCACTGTCTCTATATCTCTTACAGTGGGTGCATAATCCAGTGGGGTGTTTTTCTATTCTATGTAGCATTGAATTTAAATCAGTATGACCTATTCTAAGACGTGAGACTAACATCTCTTCCCTTGGGCCTCTGCCCTTCCTCGTGCTTATGACTACTTACTTTTGTATATTATATATACGGCATCCTGTATCAGCTATGTCCCAATATTCCTGCCACATTTTGAGTGATTGCTCCTTTATGATGGCTCTACATAATGGTATTTGTATATCTACTATTTCATGCTTTATAGAGTTTTTTTGCTAGAATATCCACAATCTCATTTCCTTCCACCCCTACATGGGCAGGAACCCAAAGGAAAGAGACGACCATCCCCCGATTATGGAGTGTGAGAAGCAGACGGAATATTTGATAAATGACATCTTGTCTACATAAAACTTGAAATCACATTATATGACACCTTTAAATTGTGATAATATTTCACAATTTTACTTTTTTTTATTGTACTTTTGATCAAATAAATGCATCTTTAGTGAGCAGAAAAGACTTCTTTCAACAACATTGAAAAAATTTAATTATTACAGACTTTTGACTGGTAGAGTGGGTGAGTAAAAGGACTAGAGGACACTGTCTCTTCTCATCCTGATTTAGGCCTACTTTTCTTTTATCGTTCAAATTTTTATGCTGTTTTCACCTTGTTTACTCTGTTCTGTGCTGCACCTCAAACCCATCTCACCTATATATGTCTTTGTCTGTCTCTCTGTCTCTGTCTGGTTTGGTGCTGCTCTCAGCTGTCCTGAGGTGATACAGTGAATGAAGGAAGAATTCAGAGTAAATTTCATAAACTGCTGTTCATTCTGTTTTCTGCATGTTTACAAGGCGTGTGAATGTGGCCGAATGATGGCGAGAAATGCATGTTTCTGCTTTATCATATTCTCTGTGTCTGTCTGTCTGTCTGTGTGTCTGTCTGTCTGTCTGTGTGTCTGTCTGTCTGTCTCTCTCTGTCTCTGTGTCTCTGTGTGTGTGTGTGTGTGTGTGTGTGTGTGTGTGTGTGTGTGTGTGTGTGTGCTGTGTGTGTGTGTGTGTGTGTGTGTGTGTGTGTGTGTGTGTGTGTGTGTGTGTGTGTGTGTGTGTGTGTGTGTGTGTGTGTGTGTGTGTGTCTTCATGACTATCACAGGGTCACAGGTTCAAATCACCTGAAACCTCACTGTGATTGTCATGAAAGTTGAACTTTAATATTGCTGGTATATCTGTGATATGATTTCAGAGGGGTTTTCATCCTCACTCTTTCATATGTTCGTTTTTTATTTTATTTTTTATATATATTCTGTAGTCCTTTATAACAACCTTTTTAAGGTATCTTTAGAAAAACATGATACTTTTTTTTTTTTTTTGCAGGATTCTTTGATCAGTGAAAACGTCAACAGCATTTATTTGAAATATAAATATTTTGTAATATTATAAATATTTTACTTTTAAACAATTTAATGTTTAAGAATATTAATTACTTATTAAATTATTGTACTTGATAAACAAAGTTGTGCAAAATTGTGAATTTGTCTATTATTCTTTTCACATAATATTTCTATTATGTGAATTTCTCAATTATTTTGTTATTTTCATGTCATAGTTTTCAAATATATTTTGTGTTTTTTGTCATGTGTGTTTAAATGTTTATATAGTATTTTATTCATTTATTATTTTTATTGTGTGTTTTATTTTATAGATGATAGATGATATTTTATAGTTTATTTTTACTTTAAATGTTCTTTCTTTTATACGTAGATATAGCTTTAATTATTTTAGTTCATCATGTTAAACTGAAAATGAGAAAAAAAAAATTCTTGTTTTAATCATAAACTCTTCATGTCTAGACTTTATAGTAATTTTACTTCGTAAGTATATTTTGATTTAAGAACATTTTGATGCTCGTTATGGAAGACAAGTCAAAAACACTGAGTGATACAATCATTTCTGAGGGATAATAACATTGTGAAAATTGATCTTTTAATCTGAATTACTTCAACGATGTTTTATGAATATCATATTCATGTTCAAAAGTTTTGAAGTAGTAACTTTTTTTTATAACTTATAGAATGATTTTACACTAGCATCTGTGTTTGGGATTGGACGGATTTGTATTATTATTATCTTTTCATTGGATTGGTGAAAACATTGCGGATGAACAGAAACTTTCTGGTTGGATGAGTTGAATATAAATGACTAGTCAGTCTGGAGACTTACAGGATTAATAATCTTTATCATAAAGGGTCTCTTTTCAGATGAGAAGCTCCTAAACTCAGCAGCGGTGGTGTGATGTGGTGTTCACGGAGAGATTGGATTTGGGTGTGAATCTCATGTGCGAGCACTGAGGTTATTGCTGTTCAGTCGCTGTGTGTCTGGACTCTCCTGCTGTAATTCAGTTTCATATGCTGCTTTATCTTGCTCTGGATCTCATTCATCTGTATTTCAGGGTTTGTTCAGCAGCGGGAGAGAAAATGATGGAGGGGAGAGTGTGTGACGGAGCCATTTGCTTAAACGCTGTTTCTGAACAGCTGAGACCAATTACCGTCCAGAGGAGCCGTTCCTGAGCCTTCAGAGAGCCACACTGAGCCATCAGATCGGCTCCAGCGGAGTGAGACACGTTCAGCAGCTCAGAGATCATTAAACAATTGGAAAATCGCTGCAAATGAATGATTTCATTAATGTACTGAGCTTGAGCTGTTCAATAGTGATGCAGGCTTATGCTCGTTTTATAATGTAATATCGGCGCTTTATAATGGATATCAGTCACACATTAGTTCTGTTCCAAATCTGAATGAGCTGTCTTGCTGTCTGTATAGGAAGTTCCCTTCTAAGGCAGCATTCTAAATTAAATGAACCCTAATAAGTGACTGATGAGAAGTGCTCTACATAGGCAGCAACACAACATGCATATAGCTTCTGCATGTGAAGCACAGAATATCCAGCGCTGTTTGACATTAATATATTTCTTATGAAAGCATGTGTAGCTAAATTCAATTTGAAATGTAATAAGCAAAATGACAATGCAATATGTAAAATGGTAATGTATTTCTGTATTTAAATGTACATTTTCCCATGCATATATGCAACATTTAGTGCAAAATGAAAATGAAAATTTAATTATATAATTTAAATTTGCCATTTTCTACACTAGTTTTAATATGCAAATTAAAAACATATTTTAAAGCTTTATAAGTTGCAAAATTAAAATGAAAATGTATTACCCAAATTGATTAGATGTTTAACATGTCCAAGCAAAAACTGTAGCAAAATTATCATTTAAATGATGTCTTTTTATTTTTCTTAAATGCATTGACACTTACATATATGACGTTTCAATTGCATTTTCATTACCCACGATGAATATAGTTTAATTGCTTAGCTAGTGAGCATTATAAAGTAGTCCATTTATAATTCAACTGAAAACATTTTAATCAATATCTTGCAATATTGAATGAAATGCATTCATAATTATCATTTCTCTAGACTTATCTGCCATCCTGATTTCTTTAAAAAATTGCTACCATGATTATTCATTCATTCATTCATTCATTTTTAATTTTATTTTATGTTCTGAGGGTTATTTTAACCCCTACAGCAAATAATATTTTCAAATATATTCATTTAATATATAGTTCAAAATATACAAAAATATGTTTCAAATACTTATGTAAATATATTTTCAACCAATAGATGTGCCATTTTGTGTGTGTGTGTGTGTGTGTGTGTGTGTGTGTGTGTGTGTATATATATATATATATATATTATAATAAATTACATCAAATTATTAAAGCATTTTAAAATATGCAAATATGCATAGCCCTCCATATATTTTAATACAAATAAATAAATAAATTTACATACATCACAAACCAAAATTTGCCTGTAAGACTGTAAATGTATTTTCTTACAACTTGGAATATATTTTATTGAAAGGTTGAAAAGGTTGAAACTAAATATATTTTCAATTTAATAATATATTTCATTAAATTAGCATTCATTTAAAATATACTTTTGCCTGAATGAATGAATGAATGAATGAATGATATCAATCAATCAGTACACTCTCAGAAATAAAGGTACAAAAGCTGTCACTGGGGTGGTACCTTTTCAAAAGGTACACTTTTGTACCTATTAGGTTCAAATATGTACACTTTAAGTACTAACATGTACCTTTAAGGTACCAAAATGGACCCTTTAGGTACAAACATGTACTTTTTGAAAAGGTACTGTCCCAGTGACAGGTTTTGTACCTTTATTTCTGAGAGTGTATGGAAAACTAAAGCTATTTTTTTAAAGAACTAAAATTAAATAATAAAAAAACTTGTTTAATTTCAGCCAAGCAACATTTCTCATTTTCATTTAGTTCAAGTTGATGTACTAAAATAACTAAAACTGAAATACAAATGAATAAAAACTATATAGACATTTGATTAAAAAATTATAAAAACGCACAACATTACTAAAACCTGAACAAAAATGAAAATCTAAACTTAAAATGAAAATGAAAATAAACAAATAAATAAATAAAAATAAAAACTGTAGTATTTCAGTGATACTAAAATAACACTTGTACTGAGTGTGGCGATGCATTCTGGGACTGAATTCACCAGGTTACATGTGAGTTTTGTAACACTCTTTTGTAAGCGTCTGTAATGCTTTTAAAGTGCTGTCAGAATGACATTCCCTCTCTTATCTCAGAGGACCGTCGCTCTGTCACATTCATTTGCATTTCAGCTCCCAGCGGCACGCGCCCGAGCGCCTGCGGGAACAATAAGAGCAACTCAGTAAATTACACAAAAGCCAGGATGTAGTCATGGGTCGTTTGGTCCTCGCAGGCCTCCTTATCAGAGAAAACAGACACTTGCTGTGTTCAGAAAAGCTCATTACTGTACTCATTCTATTAGTGTGTGAATTTTCTGAATGCATAGATGACCTGCTACTGTCTTAATCAGTCTACACCGATGCATTCATAACATAAATGTGTTTCACAGTCTGTGTAGTCCTGTTATTTTGATTTATTTACATATTTAGAAAACCATTTCCAAATCATACAATAAATGACTTCATTGGAACTGATTATGACATCACACCCATATCTTCATTAACACATCCACGTCTTAAAGGTGCAGCGTGTGTATTTCTAAAAGGTCAGCAAGAGGGTAAAAGATGACTATGAAAAACTAAAATATGACATTTTTGGTGCAAGGAACCTTGACTGACATTATAAATGGACTTCAGGGGGAAAATGAAATGCTACAGGAGTTTCTGTGGATTCGGCCGTGGTTCGCTGTCACAGATCTTTAACCCTGAGTAGCGGCCCATCGCTCAAAGACGCTGTGAGTGCTGAGGTATTTATGTGATTTCAACTGTTCTGTTGATGACAGGCAGATCTCGGGGTCAGACCGCAGCTGAGGGTGAACAGGAGAGGAGGACAGTTTATTGATCTGAGCGACATGCTGGATTTATCTTGTCTTTTGATTGACAGCTCCTGCAGACTAGACATCTGATTTGCCGTGAAGAGGCAATGCACTTTCAGGCCACATTCACACTACTTGAGTCCATATGAGACTGGAAACCAGCTTAGACCAGCTAAGGCCTTGAAATAATCTGGAGTTTGTTATGTGTGAACTAATAGACAGAAGAAAAACCAAATGGCGTAGGTTTGGTGTGAAGCATTTTCACTCAGAACCTGCTAGTAAATTTTACAATTAATTACAAAGTAACATAAAAGTTGAATTAAACATTATTTATTTATTGTAAAAAAAAAAATGACTCCAATAATCTTTGATTTATTTACTATTTCACTTAGAAAAAATCATTTCATTTCAATTCATATGAACCCAATCTGGTTAATTTGCAGACTGAAATAAACTAACAAACAAATAAGTGTAAAAAATTAGCTTGTTTTTTAAGGAAAACAAATAAAGATGCATTTACTTGAGAAGATTTATTTATTTATTTTAAACATAAATTCACTTAATTTTGATTTTTTTTCAGAAAAAAGACTTAATACCATAAATTATTTTGCTTCTTAAGTAAATGTACTTTATTTAAGAAGGTTTAAATATTTGTATTATAAAACAAGTAAAATATTTTTCTTACATGCATGTATTGTATAAAATGTATTTCTTAGTGCTAATTTGGGCTCACTGGGTCTCATTGTGTCTCGTTTATGCTCACTATTCCTGTTTACTCGTAGATTATAATGTCAAATCCTGTTTTCAATTGCTAATAACAGTAAATATGTTGTTCTATGTCTGAATTTCAGGCTTAAAGGAATAGTTCACCGAAATGAGGTTAAAACCTTTTAATGATGGCTTCACAAATATGTTAATTGATGGACTGGAGTCGTGTAGATTACTTGAGAATTATTGTGATGTTTTTATCAGCTGTTTGGACTCTTAATCTGACGGCACCCATTCACTGTTCAGGATTCATTGGTGAATGAGATGTAATGCTACATTTCTCCAAATCTGTTCCCATGAAGAAAGAAACTCATCTACATCTTTAATTCAACTAATTTTACTAATTTTTCATTCAATGTGTTTCTTGCTGTTTCACTATATATATATATATATATATATATATATATATATATATATATTCTTTTACTTTACTAGCAATTTCTAAGTGAAAATTGTTTCACTAAAGTAAATCCTTAAAGCCATTTTCCCCCCAGTGTGCGTTAAAAATGCACATCAAACGCAGTTCAACTCTTTTTTTTTAATGCTTTCAGAAACCCTTGAAATCATTATTCTTAAAGGTTCTTCATAGAGTTTCTTCTAGGTGTGCTCATTTTTGAATAAATATAAATGCACCAAGAGACAGAGAGGATACTTTGTCGAGGCCTCGGGGCAAACAGAGGAGTCCAAAAGAGAGAGCCATCATACATAATGCATGTCAGAGCCGAAGCCCTCAGAAGAGCTCATCCACACCTGAGTGTGAATAACGACAGAGAAACAGTGAAGCTCTTACACCTTCTTTCCACTGCAAAGGAAGTGAATCAAACTCTTCTTTCCTCTTTCTATAGTGTTTAACAATAGAGGCTGTATTTGATTGATGAATGACTGCTGCTGGGAGACGATGGGCTGTGAAAACTTCCTTGGGCTGCTTGAGTCCAGCGCTGAACCCATGAGCCCATAATCTTTACGCTATTATGATGGCTGAAATAAGCGCAGGGTTAACAGGGATATACTGAGGTGGATGTATTGTGCCGACTGCAGATCATTCTGACCTGTACTTATACTTTATATGTGCAAGACAGCTTATAGTGCATGTACACAGTTTGTGAATCAGCTTTAGTGCATAAAAGGTTATTCACTGAGAAATAGGTGTTGAGATATACCCGTCTACTGCAAAGACACATTAAATTGATCAAAAGTGACAGCAAAGGTATTTATGATGTTTCAAAAAAATTGTAGTTCAAATAAACGTAGTTTTTTTTTTAGCTTTCTATTCACCAAAAGAGAAAAAGATCACAGTTTCAACAGAAATAGGAAATAGCACAACTGTTTTCAGCATTGATAGTAAAAAGAAATGTTTATTGGGCAGCAAATAAGCATATCTGAAAGCTCATGTGACACTGAAGACTGGGGTAATGATGCTGAAATTTCAGCTTTGCATCACAGAAATAAATTATATTTTATAATATATTCAAATAGAAAACAGTTATTTTAAATTACAATAATATTTCACAATATTAAGATATAAGTATCACTTTAATTTTTCCTCTTTCCTACTACTTGTTTCACTTCTGTTTCAGTTTTTATAACCATTTCTTACTATGTGTTAGTAAGTTGTTGTTGCTGTTTTTAAAACAAGTATGTTTGGCTCAGTGTTGATGTCTGTATTGGTTGTTTATTAAGTTATAGTTTTATTTAATTTTAGTTATTTTAGTACTTCATACTACATGGAAATTAAATAATATATATATTGCATTTATTTTTATATGTATGTATATGTATATGTGTGTGGCTGTACATACACGTCGTTGTTTTTTGGTGTTTGGCTTAGTGTTATGTTAGAAGCATTATTATACTCATACCTTTTGTTGTTTTAATATTTTAAATTGTTTTCAGCTTTACTTTTTTTGTTTTCATTTAAATGTTTAGTTTTTGAAGTATTGTGCCATTTTGTTTTATTTAATTTCTTTATTTTCTTAAATGTGTGTGTTTATATAGTATTTACAGAGTTTTGACTTTTAGTTTGTTACTTTTTCTTATTTGTAAGTCGCTTTGGATAAAAGCGTCTGCTAAATGACTAAAAGTAAAAAGTAAAAGTAAAAATATTACTGTTTTTTTTTACTGTATTTTTGATCAAATAAATGGAGAGTGTGGCAATATACGTATGTAAATAAATAAACTTTACTGTTTTAATACTTTCAAAAGGGATATGTTTACATTTCCACACCTTTGCATTTAAGTCTAAAATATATTAATATTAGAAATGTAATTTACCCTTGAAGTATTCATAATTCACCTAATGAAACATTTTACAACATAATCAACTATGTTTGACCATAAAAACAATTTATATAAGAAGAAACATGTATAGTAAAACAATATTATGTGAAATATTGCTAAAAAAAGATTATGATACAATAATTTTATCATGAAAACAGAGCTTTAAACACCAAACTTGTCTTCAGGGATTTAGACTTAAGCAAATAAATAAGTAAGCAAGCAAGGAAAAAACTATGTTCATGTGTATGTGAGTATCTGTTTATGAGAAAATTAATGGGTCCATTACTATATGCTGCATGTCTGTGTGTATGTGCTCAGTTACACTGACTCTAATTTAATGGCTCCAAACTGCTACATTGTCACACACACACACACACACACACACACACTCACACACACACACACACACACACACACACACACCTGTGGACTTTCTCTCTTTTGCAGTTTAGATGTGGAACTCATCATAGCTGTCAATCAATATCAAACACTCCCTTTAAAGGAGCAGGGGGCGTGTTCTGTATTAGTCCAGGCTCCGCCTCTGACACTGACTCCTCTCCTGAGACTGAAATATTGATTGCAGTGAGAAATTGTGTGGAACAGATTTTCCGAGTGATACGGATGAAGAGAGGGAACATTACGCCTCCTGATTTCAGTAGGAAGTCGAGTGATTGCACTCTCAGTGTCAGGAGGAGCTCAGGCTTTCTGCTTACGTGTGTTTGTGTGTTGTGTGTGCGTCTGATTGTGTGAGTGCGTGTGATTGTGTCCAATTAATCCCTGCGGATGTTCCTAGAAGACCCAGGAAGAGACCTGAAGCGATCAGATATCCTGGACAAAGCACACACACACACACACACAAAAAAACATGTGAACACACGCACATACTGGTACCTGTTTACCATCACAAACACTCTAATCATCTTCTCTGCTGTGCTCAGAATATTTAATTTCTTATATTTGTCTTTCTAATCACAGCAGCAGCATCCAGTTGTTTTTCTGTCTTTTTCTCATTTGCTTTGTTAATTCAGTGTTTCCAAGGTTCTTTCCAAGGTTTCATCCTCGTCTTCAAAACAATGGTTTTTACTTGCTATAGCCTTTTTGTTGGCTCTATTTTCTGTGAAGCTGCTTTGAAGCAGTATCTGTTGCAAAAAGCAGAATATAACAGCTGATTTGACTTAACAAACACAGTTTTTTAGGTAGTATTTTCACAGAAGTTTTAGTTTCCTAAAACAACAACAATAAAATCTGTAGGTGGGGTTTTTATTTAAGTTTTTATTTTCTAAACATTTATTTGAGAAGCAATATATGATAAGATATGAAGTCTTGTTTTTTGAAAAATCTATTTTGTGACTTTAGGCTTTAAATAAGAAATAAATATCTGCCAGTGGAACCCGAAAATTACAATTTGCTTTCCATTTGAATTAAGGTTGTTGTTTTTTTTTGACCCCTGATTAATTTTGATTTTTCAGAAAACGAGTTTTGCCTCTCAAGAAAATGTATCATGATTTAAGAATGTTTAGATATTTATACTGTAAAGCAAGTCAGAAATACAGAGTAAGATCATTTTGCAGTGTTGTATTTTAAACCAAACTGCACAGGTCTGCATTTCTGCAAACCCTGACATTTCCAGGTCAATAATCCTGACATTGTTGATTTATTTGTTCAGCGCTTACTTAGCTTTCAAGTGTTTGTTTGACCATGAAGCATTTCACCTCTGAACCAAAGCACCTAGATATGTTTCCACAAGCACACACATGGTCACTCTTTCTGATTAAAGTCCTTGGACTCAATTGCAAATGTTAAGTGTTTGAACTTGGTGGGTTTTGTGGTTGAGAATACAAAATAGGGTTGTATTTGATAGATAGATTTTCTGTCTGTTTTCACTACCCAAATAAATCCATCATTGAACTCCAGACCGTCGCTTCCAGCTAAAATACAAGTCCATAATTTTTTTTTACCTGATTTGTTTCTCACAAAAACACAGCTTATCACTTCACGTGTTGTTAATTGATGGACTGGAGTGATGTGGATTACTTGTGAATTATTGTTATGTTTTTATCAGCTGTTTGGACTCTTATTCTGACGGCACCCATTCACTGCAGAGGATCCATTGGTGAGCAAGTGATGCAATGCTAAATTTTTCCAAATCTGTTTCCATGAAGAAACAAACTCATCTACATCTTGTATGGTTTGAGGGTACATTTTCAGCAAATTTTCATTTTTTGAGTGAATTTTAACATTCTTTTAACATAATAAAACCAGTTCATTTCAATGATAAAACACTTCTGAAGATGTTCAGAATGCGATTTCCTCTTTTGCATAGAATAAAAGTGACTGTCAAGTAAGACTTTCAAGGAAAAGCTTTTTTTTTTCAGTTTGGACAAGAGCAGCTCATACTTTTTTTTTTTTTTTGCATCTCCTTTAAAGTCATTCGGATGAGTAAATGTTCATCAGGCATATACTTGTGTCTATAGTGTTTCAAGCCACACAATGTATAGTGTCTATGTCGCTCAAGTGTTTGAGCGCGCGCGTCACTGGGTGTGTTTTGAGGTTAAAACTCTGCTCCCCACTTGTTGCTGAAGTTGCGCGTCTCAGTTTCAAGAAGCCCTTGCCTTCACCAGATGCGGAGCACGAGCTCTCCCGATGTCTGACGAAGGAGAGGGGTTCCGTGCCTCCTCTTCCTCCCCCTCCCCGCCCTTCTCGTCCTCCTCCTCTCCCGCTCCTGCCGGTCAGACTCGTCTCCTTCATCCGCTGAGACCCCTGAAGCGGCGGGCATCTGCGCCACTTCCACGCACCGATTCGCGATCCAGAGACGCGTTTTCCCGCGATCCGCTGGACTTGATCGGGCGCTCGCCGGCGCGTCTAGGGCGATGCTGCGCCGCGTCTCCGGTGCGCGACGGTCTCCAGAACCGCGGACAGCGGCGGCGCTCGCCACACAGAGCCGATCATGAGACGCGCAGCCCGGAGGAGTTGATCGAGACCCCGCACAGCTGCGCTCCACCGGACACGTGAGTCCAACCTTCAGATCTTATAACGGGATCACTGTGAAATCTTTGTCAGGTAACCCTAAAACTGTGCTTCGTGTGGTAACGTAACCTATCATTCCGTTAACTTGTTTATTCAACTCAAAATTTAGTATGGCCGAATCAATATCCAAGTCATTTTTAAGGATCGAATGAGGTAAAAATGGGTCTTTAGTGTAAGAACAGCATATTTTCACTTTTACCGTGAATTTAGATATAGATTTATTAATAGGCCTAATTTAGGCTAGTTTTTAATTCAAGTTATCCTATAATAATAATAAATTGTTGTCTATTAATTTATAATGTATCTTTAATGTTATTAATTTATTTACAAATATTTTTAAGTTGCTTTTTGAGGTTTTTGGTCATTAGCACCTCGTGTGAGTGGCGTTTTGAAGCGCAAAGATGCGGCGCGCGTTTTAGCCCATTTTTAATTGAAGTTTTATCATTTGATAGTAGTAGACTGACAATTTTGTTAGAATTAGTGGTCTGATTTTTTTTTTTTTTTGACAGAAGAATAGTTTCTTGATCGACGTTTTCCAGTGAGATGCGCATGCGCTGATCGCTTTTCCGTTGAATTGGTTCGAGAAACAGGCCCAAATCACCACAATAAGTCTTTAAATATTAATGTGTGACAGCTTGCTATTTATTATATTGATATTTAGCTAATAATTGCCTGGAAGTGTGTGCAAGTTGAAAGAAATAGGCATGAGAAAAGTGTTTGTAGTTTTGGTTCTGGTCTCAAGGGGTTGCCTGCAGCCTGAGGTGAAAACAATAATAACCTGCCAAAATATTCCAGACAAGCTGTCTGTGTCATCATCTGATCCGCTCCAGTGGAAATGATACTGCAGGCAGAATCAGATCTTCATTAATCTCCACGTCAATCTCCAGATGAGACTTGACTTGAACATGGCTGGAGCTACAGTGTTTTCCAAAAGCATTTTCAGGCTTCACACAAATATGAAGATTCTGTCATCATCTGCTCACCTTTATGTCCATCTGAAGCTGTCAATATCTTCCTTGAAACACAAAAGCAGAAACTGAAGAATGTTTAATTTGATTTTTCTTCATACAGAAATTGTGAGGTTTTTATGCTCCTAAAAGTACTATTACAGTATTCATGCGACTTGTTTGCAATGTTCAAAGTCTTCTGATGCAATATAAAAGCTTTATGTGAGAAACAGACAAAAATTTTAGCCTTTTTTGTGTCATTTTTGGAGCTTGACAGTCCCTGGTCACCATGTACTTTCATTATATAGAAAATATTTATGACCCTGGACCACAGAACCAGTCATAAATAGCATGGGTATATTTGTAGCAATAGCCAAAAATACACTGTATGTGTCAAAATTATCAATTTTTCTTTTATGCCAAAAATCATTAGGATATTAAGTAAAGATCATATTCCATGAAGATATTTTGTAATATTATAAATTATAATATTTATTATTTTATATAGTAAAATATAAATAATATACATTATTATTATTATTATAGCAAAAGTAAATAACATAAGAAGGATAAAACTGAAAGAGTATTTTTCTCACTTTTGTTTAATCAGATACAGAGTGTTACAAAATATTGTTGACATTTATCAAAAAAAATGTCTTAAAATATGGCTCTTAACACTCACACTATTTTATGTGAAACTTAGCGTGGAGAAGATCATGCAGTTTACTTTTATAAATGCTCACTCATTTATAATAATTGCTCCGCCCCATGTTTCAGATTGGCTTGAATAAGCCACACCCAACTACAAACCCATTCTGATAGATAAAACCATGATGGAAGAAAATTACAGAAGGCTATTGCTAAATATAGTTCAGTCTATTACAAAATAGACTATATAATCAGATATTTATGTATGTTTGTGTGGTATTTTTGTGCTTAGAGTACTGTAAATTTAGATTAGCAAGTCAAATTGAATTGGATTGGTTGTGAGTAGTGTCTCTCGTGTGCTTCACATGAGAAGTGCACTATGTAGGGTGACATATTACATATTAGTCAGGATGCTGCCTCAGAATGGAGCTTCTTATGTGTGTTTGTGTGTTTGTGTCGTATAGTAAATAGGATCTGGTCACCTCAAGTGTATTTTAGAATTGTTATTTAATTTTAATATTTCAGTTTTCATTTTAAATTTAGTTAAATTTTGATTAACTTTGTTATGTGCTTTTGTCATTTGATTGCTAGGGTGCTTGATAGGTGTTTTCTTCTTGTCTGGAATGAAAACAGTCACTTCCTGGTCACAACTTCATGTTCCTCGTTTTTTCGTTCATTTTTCTCCCAGTTTAAAATATCAACAGAAGCTCCGTCATTTCAAAGCGTTTGTAAAGAGGGTCATCACTTCTTTTATCTTGCTCTTTCCGCTCTGTTTCATCTGTCTCACTCCTCTGGCTTGTAGTCTTCCTCTCTCATTGTGATTCCAGCTGCTCCTTTCATTCTTTGTGCTGATGAGGAGCAAAAAAATCCATTTCTATGCTGATGCTGGTACAAGAGAGAGATGAGAGTTGATCTACAGTACAGTAGGATGAAAGGACAGACCAAGTTTGCATATTATTCCTTCTCTGTGCCAGTGTGTGTCCATCAGCTCCACATGTTCTCCATATGGATGGACTCATAATTCAATCCCTGTTTAAATTTCACTCATGTTAATCTTAAGCTGCCTGATCAGACTCAAGCATATAATATAGTCATTAAAATGACTGGGTGTAATTTTTCTGGATGTTAAATATTTCCTCCTGTGCCAGTTTGATGTTCACTGTAAGTCATTTGGTTTGACTCCTTAAAGATACTTTCAAAACAGTAACAGGTCAGTGGAGTGAGTTTGGACATTATTTGGCATGGTGCATCGTATCATATCTGTCTAGAAAGACCTACTGTATCTAGAAACCAGAATACCGTATAGACTTGGAGTTGGGCTCTGGAGTCAGTAAATCACCACCTAGCAACCACCCAGGACACCCTAGCAACAAAGTGACACAAGGTGATTTTTTTTTTTTATATTGGTTTGTAGAATGAATCATGTACTGCACGGACAACATAAAAGTTAAACAATGCATATATTTTCCTCAGGAAAAGTAAAGTAAGTTATTTATGCAAATCCGTTTTGTGCTAGAGCTGGTGCCACTGATATCGGTTACATTTAATCAGACATAGACTTTATGCAAACACATGCAATTTGTGCACCTGTAAGGGTGTGTGTGAGAGAGACAGACGTATCTGGAGGATGTTGATGACCTCACACACACACACACACACAGACACACACACTGTGCTCAGCAGGGCTCGCGCTCTCTCTCTCTCTCTCTCTCTCTCTCTCTCTCTCTCCCCTTCATGTCCCTCAGGGAAGTCGTGCTGTTTGAATGGCTTCCGTTTTCAGCTGCTCTTGTGTGTGTTTGATGTGTCAGAGCGCTGTGTAATCTTCTTTCCGCTGTCTCTTTATCACGTCACTCTTTTATTCGTCTCTGAGGAGCAGAGTATCAGGCAACCACTGGCCCACCTGGCATCACTGCAAAACTACTCTACACTTTTACTTTTTCTGAAGAAATTGTGGCTGCCAATTGTGGTTGCCAAGCTGTTGCTAGAGTATTGCTCATTAGTTTCCAGGGTGTTGCTAAGGGATTCTCAGGTGGTTACTAGGGCATTTGCTGGGACACTCTTAGGTGGTTGTTAGGGTGTTGCTAGAGCATTCTTAGGTGTTGTTAGGGTGTTGCTAGGGAATTCTTAGGTGGTTGTTAGGGTGTTGCTAGGGCATTCCTAAGTGATTGTTAGGGTGTTCGGGGTGTTACTATGGTGCTGTTGGGACACTCTTATGTGATTGTTAGGGCATTTTTAGGTGGTTGTTAGAGTGTTGCTAGGGCATTCTTAAGTGGTGTTGGGGTGTTGATAGGGCATTCTTAGGTGTTGTTAGGGTGTTGCAAGTGCATTCTTAGGTGGTTGTTAGGGTGTTTCTAGGGCAGTCTTAAGTGATTGCTAGGGTGTTCAGGGCGGCTGGGTGTTGCTGGGACACTCTTAGGTGGTTGTTAGGGTGTTGCTAGGGCATTCTTTGGTGGTTGTTAGAGTGTTGACAGGGCATTCTTAGGTGTTGTTAGGGTGTTGCTAGTGCATTCTTAGGTGGTTGTTAGGGTGTTGCTAGGGCAATCTTAAGTGATTGCTAGGGTGTTCAGGGCGGCTGGGCCTTGCTGAGACACTCTTAGGTGGTTGTTAGGGTGTTGCTAGGGCAATCTTAAGTGATTGCTAGGGTGTTCAGGGTGGCTACTAGGGCATTGCTGAGACACTCTTAGGTGGTTGTTAGAGTGTTGATAGGGCATTCT
>JAFVLL020035388.1:0-68349 GCA_021397915.2 Tor tambroides
ATTTTGTTGTGTTGTAGCTTGTTTCCGTTGTGTTGTGCTAATTTCATTGTGTTGCGCTTGTTTCTGTTGTTTTGTGCTAATTTTGTTGTGTTGTAGCTTGTTTCCGTTGTGTTGTGCTAATTTTGTTGTGTTGTAGCTTGTTTCCGTTGTGTTGTGCTAATTTCATTGTGTTGCGCTTGTTTCTGTTGTTTTGTGCTAATTTTGTTGTGTTGCAGCTTGTTTCTGTTGGTTTGTGCTAATTTTGTTGTGTTGCAGCTTGTTTCCATTGTGTTGTGCTAATTTTGTTGTGTTGTAACTTGTTTCCGTTGTGTTGTGCTAATTTTGTAGTGATGCAGCTTGTTTCCGTTGTGTTGTGCTAATTTCATTCTGTTGCGCTTATTTCTGTTGTTTTGTGCTAATTTTGTTGTGTTACGGCTTGTTTCTTATGTGTTGTGGAGATTTCGTTGTGATAATAAATCAAGATCATCTAAACTTTCAGACTAGACTAATATTTTGTCTAGAAAACCATGGAAAACCTAGACCTACGCTAAGTCACTACAGATGGCTAAGGCTTTTCATTAACTACAAAGATGTAGTTAATGAAATGAAATAACAACAAACTACTAGATGAAGAACATGTGCTCATGTACACATGTGGACACTTACATGCGTGAAACCCAGCTTTAGCTGAACAGTGTCAATGAGAAACAATTACAGCCAAACGATGAACAACAATGGAAATGGAGAGTGAAGAGATGAGAGACAAACACTACATAAAATGATACATTAAATTATATAAAAATATAATTTAGATGGAGATGAAGTTTATATGCTTGGGTGTTTGATGATTTCTGAAGTTTGAACAAAAACAAAAACGTTACATCTTTTCTAACATAACTTAATATAACTTCCTAACTTACCATCCACGACATAGTCACTATGCCAAAGTCCGCATATGTTGAACTCCAACAGAAACCTGTAAGTTTAAAATTGAGGATAAATTTTTACTGGCAAATCAAATTACATATCAAATGAATAAAACAGCTCATGTTACCCCTGGTTTCACAACCTCAAACAGCACTTACATCGCAAAATATGAGAAGAACCACTTTACTAATGCCAGCAGACCATAGAAAGGCTGTGAGGTAAACAGAGGTGCATTGTCAACAGTGTCAGCACAATACAGACTGCATTATAAAGATAAGTTTCTCTCTAATAAACGCTAAAATGTACATACGCTGAGCAGAGGTCGAGCTCCACTAGTGTGATGATGGGCGTTCTTACACATTGCCTGGTAGTCATATAGTGTCACCCTGCAGAACAATACACAACAGCATTACTTCATGTTCAAATTTTGAAAGTCCCACCAAACTATGAAGGAATAATTCACCAAAAAATAAAATGAATTATATTATATAAAAAAAAGTCACTCCTCAGTCTAGTTACCTTTTAAACAGGCCAGATTTTAGTAACTGGGCCATGACAGATCCGTCTATTTCCCCGAAGAATTTACCAACCTGTGTGAAAGGACACAGAGACACAGAGACTAAAGCATACAGTGAGGGATAACTCAGGTTCAGATATACAGTATGACACAATATGAAATCATTTTTGAATCCCATGATGAATAAACACACACACGCACACACACACACCTACATGCTCATACACATATGTGCAGTGATCCAGATGTGCAAACAGATGCCTGAATCTGCCCTGTCTGCCCCACGGCAATCTGGGATTAGACTCCATAAGCAATAATCTCCTGGCTACCGCTCACAAAGCTACAGTGGATGTGTTGCTACAAACAGCTGCAGTTATGGTATGAGACCATTGTCAGACATGGATATGCAACAAAATACACTAATACACAATTAATCTAATACATAAGTTTCACATAAATTTCTCCAAATCTGTTCTGATGAAGAAACAGACTCATCTAATTCTTCAATGGCTTGATGTTGAGTACATTTTCAGGTAATCCAATCTGACCAGGTCCATTCTCATTCTCTCAAACACTGTCTCATTTGAGACCCCATCTATTCTCTCCAAGGACAAGCTTGTGGTACATTTCAAGTCCTCTCTCGTCACCTGCCCTTCACACCAAACCCCATGGACACGGAAACGTGCAGCTAACACAGATCAACATCTTGTGCTTCTCTTCTGTGACTAAATGCTGTTGGGGCATGTTGTCACAAAAGGTCAATGTGTGCTCAGTGAACTATTTGAAATACTCACATCTCCTTTTTCCTTTGAAACCAATATGAAGCCATTATTGTCAACAAGGTAACAGTTCACATCCTGTGAAAAACAGAGTTGAGTTAGAATTGACAATCTCCCTTGCTGAACTGGATCAGAATTCATTCTAGTCTAAATGAACTGATTCAGAACAACGATTCACAGATTACATAAAGATAACACAAAGAAGAGTCAATTAGCTTCACTCACGGTGCTCTCACAGCTGAGAGGACATATACCGTCCACATCACTGCACTGCAAAGAGTAAGAAAACAACCGCAGGGGCTTTAGTAAATGGGTAAGAACATTTTATCAAATGCATTATACTGAGTAAACACTACAGTGGTGAAATTACTAAATTAGCTTTACAGAGATTACAGAATGTGGTACAAATTAGGGCCTAAAAAGAGTCTTTTGTTAACAAAAGGAGGTTCTAAATCAAATTTGCAATTAATTTGTGGGGGTTGTGCGTACTTAAAAAGTAATGGGACACCAAAGTGTAGTACTATATTAGTGGAATGTGTCTTAGACATAATAAAGCATTACTTACATCTGTGTTGTTTGGCTGACAGGAGGAAATAAGGGAGGAAGAATAAGAAAATGGGTAGGAAAAGGTTAAATGTGTTGGATAGTTGTTTGTTTGTGTTGCACTATATGGCAAAGCAACAATAAAAGAGTCCTTGTGTGAAACAGGGGTGGTGATTGAAAGGTCCTAGGTTTAAACCCCAGAAGGGACCATAAGTCATGTGGCATTGAAGAAAAAGTGTTTGGTAAATAGCGAGCATCTTGATGAATTGCTTGGAGGCCCGCAGACGTGAGCATGTACATGTACGCTTGGAAATCTCCAGTGTTTGCTCAATCGCCAGTCTGAGGCGGACAGCATCAGATACACACCATTAATCGAAGACCTTCAGAACCACAACATTTAAGATTTCTAGATTGTTGTCATAGAAGCTCCCACTACACTACACACACTCTGTAAAAAAAAGTGGCTCAATGTGCTGTGTTAATATGAAGGAATTTTTCTTATTGATATTTTACAGGTGTTTCATCTGTAGGCCATTTACATATAGCATTGTGTAGTGTTTATGGGTTGAAGGAAATTTAAAAAAAAAATGTACACATATTCTTGCAGGATATTATCAACAGATTTATTTCTTACAGAGCAGCACACCTGTATTCATTTATAATATGACTATTTTATAATTATGTGTAGTTTATCATTTGTGTATTAAAATATGAAAATACTTAATATACTCTACATTGCCAAAAGTATTGGGTCGCCTCCTTCTAACGAACAGATTTGACTACTTTAGTAATTTCTATGAGTACAAATCTTAATGTTAAAGTATCTAATGATATTCTAGGAAATTGTGTGCTTCTAATATTATAGCAACAGCTTGGACAGGACTCTTTTCTATTCTAACATGACAATGCCTCTGTGTATAAGGCAAGGTTCAAAAAGAAAATGATTGATTCAGTCAGTGTGGAAGAACTTGACTGGTCTGCATAAAACCAAGTCGTATCCCAGTTTATCACCTCTGGTGTGACTGTAAATGCAGACCTTGAGCCAAAAACTCATCACCAAACACCAATGACTTGTACATACACTATATAGACAAAAGTATTGGCACCCCCTTCTTTAGAACAGAAAAATGCACTTCCAAATCTGTGGCAACAACGATGGGAACATAATTCATGTATTTAAAAATTGTATTTCCATCTCTGTTGCAACAGTTTTGGAAGTGTCTAAAATGACTGTACCCATATGTACAAGTCATTGGTGTTTGGTGATGAGTTTTTGGCTCAAGGTCTGCATTTACAGTCACACCAGAGGTGTTCAACTGGGATCAGGACTTGGTTTTATGCAGACCAGTCAAGTTCTTCTACACTGACTGAATCAATCATTTTCTTTTTGAACCTTGCCTTATACACAGAGGCATTGTCATGTTAGAATAGAAAAGGGTCCTGTCCAAACTGTTGCTGTAAAATTAGAGGCACACAATTTCCTAGAATATCATTATATGCTTTAACATTAAGATTTGTACTCATAGAAATTACTAAAGTAGTCAAACCTGTAAAGACTACTTTGTAAAGACTTCTAATGACTACTAAAGTAGTCATTAGAAGGGGGCGACCCAATACTTTTGGCAATATAGTGTATGTCAAAGAAATTATACAATTAACAAAAATATCTAATATGAATATTTTTGAGGTCAAACTCACTTGTTTGGCAATAGACATGAACAGTCTCTCCAGCAGGTCCAGGGATGCTTGCATTCCAATAGCTGTAAATGGAAGAAAAAGGGAAAAATGACAACACTTTGAAGATCATTTTATAGAGGTTGCATTCTTATTCATAGTCAATTAAATATATATATATATATTGGATAAAAGCATATTTTTCCAGGATTTTTAAAATACTTTTATAGACAATTTCTAATCAATTAAATATTTTAGAGCTGATAATAATAAGACAAATGAATAATTCAATAACAACATCCATAAATACTTTATGATTCTAAGATTTTTCTGTTGTTTGTGATTACTGGATAATTTATTTAATTTAATTTTATAGATACTGCATTCATATTTCTAGTCAATTAAATATTTTAGAGCTGACAAATTAATTATTAGACAAATTAATAGTTCAATAACAACATCCATAAATATTTTAGGATTTTAAGAATTTCCATGGTTTTTCAGTTGTTTGTGATTACTGGATCATTTTTAATATAATTTTATAGATATTGCATTCATATTTGTAGTCAATTAAATATTTTTGTGCTGAGCATTACAAGAAAAATAAATATTTTGGATAAAAATATTTTTTATTGAGACTGCGTTCACAATTTTAAGTTTTAAGTTTAAGTTTAAGTTAAATTAGATCTGATCATTAGACAAATAAATATTTTGTTAACAATATATTTTAAAAAAAATATTTTTTATAAATTTCCATGATTTTTTGAGATCTGGAAATCTTCATTTTAAAATTCCCTGATGTATCCAGGTTTTCCATGAACATAACAACCCTGTATTAATGTTTTGCTTGACAACATCTGTTGACGCTGTATATCACACGATTAATCCTTATACGTTCAACATCATAAACTACAGCAAAGTGTCATGAAAAGGCTACCATTTTCTAAGCTGTATCAGCCGATGTTTTATCTCTTCTGCCCCCTCCTCAGTCCATCCATCTCTCTCTCTGGTCGTGCAGGCAGGCACAGACTGTTCTAATGTTAGTCCTACTTACTGGTGTGACCCACGCTCATACACACTCTGGACTTTTCAAGCTGTGAGCTGCCAGTTCCTCTTGTTTCTTTCATTTCCGTTGATTCGCTCACTCTGTCTTGAGAGGAGTAATCATGAGGACCCATAGATGAGGACTACTAGAAGGTATGTTTCAGGTCTGATTTGCTTTTAGTGCAATCATAATCATTTCTCACTGATAAGCAATGGTCGTTGTTTGTGCTCGTTCAATATTTAGGACTTTGCTAGACAGAATAACTGCTTTCTTTATAATAGTTTTAGTGTAACATAAATTCATACCGTTTATTTCTTAAATCTATGCTTTTAATCATTTAATTTAGGGTTTTATTTCTATTCTAGATCTATGGAACATGCCTGTTTAATCAGATACAGAAATATCTGGGGATTTTTAACAGATTTCATTCAATTTTATGTATTACGAGAAACGCACATTCCAGCACGCAAAATTTGATCCTCTTTTCACTGATAAAGCGGATGTTGTTCTCAGCTCTGATTTATTATCTAATGGTGTGGACAGTTTAATCCTTGATAGTTTAATGCAACAAATGTGATAGGCAAAAAGGAGTAAGAGCAATGGTGGTATGTTTGCATTAAATTATATTGTACTGTATATTTATATACATGTATATATATTTTTTTAACCTAATAATATAAATAATATAAAATAACAGTGTGAAGGAGTTGAAAATATACTTTGTAAGCCTCTAGTTTTTCACTTGGCTTTTTTCTCTCACAACAAGCAATTGGCCTCTGGGCAGCTTTTATACAAAGTACTCTCTTTCACTCTTTCTTTGCCTTCTGAAATTCTCAAATCCATTTCAGGTCTGCGTTGTTTGTTTAGACCTCATGATGTAATATATGTCCAGCCTTCACAGGGCAGTCATTTAACATTTTAATTGTAGTCAGCTTTTTAGTAATGTCGCACATAAATCTGTACCAGCAGAACATGCATCATAGGAGCCATCCTTCTTCATTCATTCTTTTAACAGTGTTTGCTTTGTTTGTTACCAGTTTTGCAACAACTACAGCAATTCCAAGTGAATTTGTGAATAAGTCAACCAATTTCCTGGTGGATTCATCATGATGGAGAAGGAAGGTATTCATTTGGTGTAGACCAGTGGATGCTCCTCCAAAGGTTTGCTGAGGAACTGTTACAACATGGTTTGGTGGACAATGCGGACCAGGATGAACATTATAAGTAAGATCCACAAGCTAATTACAGCATCCTCAAGCTTCTCAACCCTCACAATTTCCTAACCCTCCCCATTTTCTCTAGTTTCCTCAGGTCTCTTGATGAATCTTCTGAGCACTTGTGGAACATCTACAAGTTGTCCATCAGGCTGTTCCTGCAATGTGAACCACACAGACTGCAGTGACCTTAACCATCTGGCTTCCTTGGACCAGCTTCCCTTTGACACAACCTACCTCAACCTCTCAAATAACAACTTCACCACTGTAGAACCTGGGAGTTTTTCCAATTTTAGTGGCCTGCTGCATCTAGACCTCTCTAGAAACCTTCTCTCCAGCATCAACCCTGGGTGTTTTTCCAATCTCAGCAACCTGCTTCATCTAGATCTCTCCAGAAACCTTCTCTCCAGCATTTTCCCTTCAAGCTTCTCCCACTTGAATAACCTGGAGGTCCTGGATCTCTCTGAAAACCTCCTTATGAGGCTTCCCGTTAACTTGTTCTCTGGCCTCAGCAGCCTAACAAAACTGGTTCTAAGAGACAACAGGCTTAATGAACTGAATCCAGATCAGTTGAAAGGCCTGACTGAGCTTAGGCGTGTAGATCTTTCCTTAAACAGTCTCAGCTCCATGCCTACACACCTGCTGGATGGGCTCCAGAACCTAGTGTGGCTCTCACTTATGGGCAACAAGCTGAGAACTCTGCAGCGGACTTCACTTGAGCCAGCGACTGCTCTACAGCACCTTCTGCTCGAGGGAAACCCATGGAATTGCAACTGCAATTTAATTCCACTCAAGCATTGGCTGGAATGGATTATATATACAGGTGAGAGGTCATTTATTCACTGCTGGGAATTAGTGGCGTACAATATATCAGCACCATATCAGTTTAGAGAGATTTCAAAGACTTCAAGTCACAATGTAAAGAGTGACAGAACCTATCATCTGTATGGTGATGTAAATGAAAATGAAATTAATTATCAAAAAAAAATGTAGACGTGGTTCTATGCATCAGTTATTGATTGAAAGGAGGCGGATCTGAATGTGAGTTGCAGTCGACTAATAAAGGGACAGGGTTTAAGTGGACTATTAAAGAAAAACATCATACATCACCAGAAAGAAGTGTTTTGTTTCACAGGGTTTGCAAGCTCATTTACTCCATTTTTACATTTTGATTACCTTTGCCATCATTTAACGCTCACAAAAACACCAATAATTCAATAACACTCTTAACTGCAATCTTCAGCAAAGCTCAAAATGAATACTAATTTTTCATAATGTAAATTATAAAGCTGAGATGTGTTAGTTATAATGTCATGATGCCTAAATTCACTTGTTGTATTTAAATCTATTTTTACTGGTTTTTTTATGCTGGTCCAAGCATCAATGTTCAGTGATTAATATAAAATAAATCAATATAATATAATATAATATGTAAATGTGTGTGTGTGTGTCTGTGTTTGTATATATTTAAATTAATCATAAAATAATAAATTATAAATGAATAATATATAAATTAATCTTTTAATTTTTTTACTGATTTAATTTTTATTTATTTAGACAAAATAATATAGAATTTATTACTGACCATTTAGTTAACAGACAAAACATGAAATTACTTATCAGCTTATCAGTATTTGTAAGAATTTTCATATATTTATATGCATATTAATATAAATAAATAATATTATAGATAGATAGATAGTGTGTGTGTGTATATATATATATATATATATATATATATATATATATATATATATATTTAAAGATACTCTACATACATATTTTTAGCATAGACCAATATATTTTTACATTTTAATTTATATTTTAATAACTTAAATTTAATTTCAATTTCCATAAAAGCTTTATGACTTTCTCTTTTATCATTCCATAGGTGGCAGTGTAGATTCTGTCAACTGCTCCTTTCCTGCTAATTTGCATGGTAAGGATCTTCACAGTATCCCTATGGAGATGTTCAGACACTGTTACCCCCTCTATCTCGAGACCAGGAACCCATCTGCGGCCGACGGCCACCAAGTTCCAGCCGGGTCAGCCGGAGACTGCATGCGCCAGCACTACCGGCCTGTTAGTGTGCGTCGAGCGACTGCCACGGTGGTGGTAGCTGGGGTGGTGTGTGGCGTGGTGTGTGTGATGATGGTGGTAACGGCCACCTACGGCTGCATCTACGCAATGCTGATGGCTCACGAACAGCAGCAGCTGATAGAGGGAAGCAGCCAGCAGCAACAGCCGTTGATGGTGGCAAAGGAAGCAGAGCATGATGAAAAGGAGGATGTGATGCCAACTATCGGAAAGGGAGCAGAAGCCACAGAGTGTGTAGCGTGGATGGCATTTCCTCCAGAAGTGTGTGTTTAAAGCACATGAGGAATCTACTGGATGCAACAGTTTGTAAAGGTTTTATAAATGTTCGTTTGGAGAGCAAATGACCCGGTGTAGTTCAGGAGCAATTACAGCTCCTATAAACTGGCTCAAAAAGACAAATACCGTATATTAAACTATTCTATAGCTGTTAAGTAGATTCAAGGAACATAAAAAGAAAATGCAGAGTATGATTTCATGTAAACTTCTATATTTTCCTATGAATTCTCCTAACAAACCAACTCAATGTTTGATTTCTAATAGTTGCAATCAATCATTAGTTAATTAGCATATTAGATGGTATATTTTTCTAAAATTGAGAAACAGAATAATATTTTAAATTTACTGTATATCTTTGTTTAATATGTCCTGTAAGTAATGCATGTCTACATTAGGGATGCACCAGTATTAACATACTGGTTGATAATTATGATAAATAAGTTTATTAAAATTCTGTACTATTTTGGTCACAATAAATGAAAAATAGTATGCTCAAAACTAAAATCAATCATTTTAAATTCAACAAGGCATTATTTTGCACAGTGTGAAAAATGGATATTCATTTTCAAATTTGCTAAAGATTATATTTAACGGTGTTATTAAATTATTAGTGTTTTAAACAATCAAATATTTAATATCAGCCCAAAAAATTCTAATATGGTTTCAAACACTTGGAACCTACTCCATTTTGAATAATTATTAATGCGCTGAATGGTCACAAATATATGATAGTATGTTGAATATAAAATCATATTCAGCAGACAGATATCTTACCTCCAGCAATAGCTGTTCTTTTCCCTTCAGTAACCGTCACAGATGTTACTGCCACAAAAGTGTTCTTCCCTGTTGGACAGAGGTCATAGGATACTGTAACTGATAAACTGTGACATCACAACAAATCCATTTAACAATGAGTATTTAAGCACCTTTGTTTATATCATCATGTGGGACATAGAAGAAGAATCGACCAGGTTTGTTCTCAGCTGCCAGGCGATACCAAATGGGAAAGTGGTCCACTGTGAAGAGGTTCTCTTTGTCCACAGGGGTCAAGAACTTCCTGTGAGGTCAAAGTATCAGGAAATTTGAGGAAAGACCAAAAAAAAATTTCTTTATCAAATCACGCTAAAAATTTATTTTAGCTCATCCAGTGATCAATGTTCAGTGACTATATATATATATATATATATATATATATATAGTCACTGAACATTGATATATTTATCAATGTTCAGATATATATAATAGTGCTGTCAAACGATTAATCGCGATTAATCGCATCCAAAATAAAAGTTTTTGTTTACATAGTATATGTTTGTGTACTGTGTATATTTATTATGTATATATAAACACCCATGCATGTATATATTTAAGAAAAATATGTTGTTTATATATTAAATATATTTATATATAATATAAATTATATGAATATAAATATATACATGTAAATACATGTAAATATTTTCAAAATATATACTGTATGTGTGTGTATTTGTATATACATAATAAATATCCACAGTACACACACATATATTATGTAAATAAAAACTTTTATTTTGGATGCGATTAATCGCGATTAATCGTTTGAGAGCACTAAAATATATATATATATATTTTATAATTTCTCCTAAATATTATTATTATTATTCATATAGGCCAGATTTACTAAACAGGGCAAATTATCGTTAGAACGCAATTCAATAAAAGCGCCGATGGGAGGGCGTTAATTCTGCGTGTGATTTACTAACAATGCGCACATTAAAGAACACAGACGCAGCCAGATCATTTCCACAATGACCAGTGCAATCTACAAAGGGCAGCGCAAATTACTGCCTGCTTTAAGACATGCTTTTTTGGGCGTTAAATAATGGCGCAAATACCAGTAACTTGATTAGTGCAAATGTTAGTAACTCATGTTGCGTGATTCATTTTAATACTCTCCTTCCATAAATTTTGCATTTGAAAGGGAAACTCCTACAAATGCATATTCAGTAAGGTCAGGCGC
This sequence comes from Tor tambroides, assembly GCA_021397915.2. Taxonomy (NCBI): domain Eukaryota; kingdom Metazoa; phylum Chordata; class Actinopteri; order Cypriniformes; family Cyprinidae; genus Tor; species Tor tambroides. Next base: position 11,054 of record JAFVLL020035388.1, read on the forward strand.
AAAAATAACTGTGTCCATGCCTTTTCAGTGCAAATTCTTCAATGCGTGTCTTTAGTAAATCCTGACAATACTATTGTAACGTCAAAAGACGGTTTATGCTGGCGCAAGCTGTTAGTAAATCTGACCCATAATATGGTATTTATTGCTACTGAGTAATGCTGTTTGTTTTTTAAAATAGTTTGCTCACTTTCCAACACGTTTCTCACTTCCTGCATATCTGATCACACGCATGAGCCCAGAGCGGGTTCCCAGGAAAGCAGACTCCATGCCTTCATCTACGCTATATGGAGAAAGAATGACTATAAACACTGACTCCTTTTTCCCAAAATGTTCTTCAAAATAAAAGAGGGGCACACAAAAAAGTCTTTTTTAAGGCTTTGCTTAATGCACAACATACAGAGATTGAATAAAGCCTCTTACCCGGGGGCGGTTAGCGTTAGCGCTGTCCAGTAGGCCTCAAGTGGTGCTGTTACCACTGCATCGAAAAGAACTTGCTGAAGAAGTATCTCATCACCTGATGCAATGATAAAAGCATATTCTAACACATGTGTTAAACAGAATTGAAAGTACACTCTTATTGTTAGCTGAAAACATTAGCCAAATTAGCCACAGTATAGTAAACATGTTAAAATCAAGGGATGAGCGTAACTTCCCATTTAAAGTATTTGTCATCTGCATAGAAAATAGTGCAGAAAAATCTAAAATACAGCTAAGGAAAACTCACACTCCAAGTCCGGCTCTTTTCCAGTCAGGTATCGGACCACAGCCTGGAGCTGAGTGAGCTTACGGTGGTGTGGGTCGATGTCTGTCTCACAATACGTCCTGAGTGAGTAAACCAAAGACCACAGTTCAGCTTATCAAGACATAGAAATAAGTTTTAAAGTTTTAGGGATCTGTTGTCCTGATGGTGTTCAGAAGAAAGTGTCAGCCTCTTCGATTTTTGTTCGACAGTACTTACCATTCATCCGCTATAGTGAGGTCTGGCTGCTGAAGGTCATGAAGACCTAAAGAAAGGAGAAAATGGTGAGTAGCTCTGAGGCAGCTCATTATGTGTTATTAAAGCAGCTATATTCTTTTCACTGTGTTGATAATTTCTTAACGGATGCGCCTTCAACTTCAGGCACTTTAATTTCCTAGGGGCTGATTTTTATTAAACCATTTTTCTTCTTTGTATATGAAGGAAACTTTTTAAAATCTCTGTAAAAGCATTCATTTGGCTACTTTTCAAATGCCTATTATTTATCAATTTTATTGCTGTACTCTTGTCGCAGACTCAGGCTTTTGGTCTTGAACAGAAAAAACCCATCATAAAAATATGAATGACTGAATTTGTGATCTATGATTATTTAAAAAAAGAGTGAAAAAATATCAATATGGCCATATTTATTATTGGTAAAATTACATCAATTTATATACATTTTATATAAAGTATAATTGCTCCTCATATATGGGGTCAGTAAGTTTTTTATGTTTTTAAAAGAAGTCTCTTATGCTCACCAAGGCTGCATTTTTTTAACAAAAATGCAGTAAAATTGTGAAATATAAAAAACTATTTTCATTACTCCAGTCTTTAGTGTCACATCATCCTTCATAAATCATTCTAATATTCTGATTTGCTGCTCAAAAAACATTATAATTATTATTATTTTTAATGGTGAAAACAATTATCCTGCCGAATATTTTTATGGAAACCTTGATACAGCATTTATTTGAAACAGAAACTTTGTGTAACATCATAAAAGTCTTTACTGTCTCTTTTGATCAACTTCAAGTATTCATTTCCTTTAAAAAAAAAAATCTTACTGTACTCAAACTTTTGAAGGGTACTGCATCATTTCCACCACCTGTATATAACATGAGCTATTAATCATACAGTAAACTCACCCTCCTCCACAGAAACATTCCCAAAGAACATGTACTGCCCGTGACCTCTTGTAAGCACCATCCCAAAGCTGAAAGCACATCATAAATATGCATTAAAGACATCATATGAAGGTCAACTGAAGCTATTTAAGACCAGTGTAAAATACTGTACAATAAAATGTGTTCTTCAATAAACTATTTCAACGTGTACAGTATGTATGAAGGGAATATTCTGAGAATGTGAGAAGCATATCAAACCTAAATGGAGTTTCATTGATGGTTGTGTAGAAATAATCGTTTTTGAGGTACAACAGCCTTTTCTGGGGAATAAAATAAAAAATACAATCACAAAGGCAGATTATTAGTTATTTACATCAAGAACATGTCTGAGTCACATTTTACATTTTACTTTATATTTTAATTTAGTTTTGCATGAATCAGATTATTTTAAGTGTGATGTGGGCAATTAGGCAAAAATAAAACCCTTTATGATTACTGTAATGCCATATGCAATGAGAATATGAGTGGAAATGTGCTTAAATGAACACATTCTTGTCAGGACTTGTACGTTTCATCCAACAGGAGTAGTTTAACATTGAAACATAAAAGACGGGTGATGCAAACACACTCACCCCTTTATCCACAGCTGCTCTCACATCCAAAGTCAGAGTGCCAGTTTCTCCCTTCACCATGGCTGTTCTTAACTGCACAGACAGGGCAGGACATCATTACGATTTTTCTAAGCCTTAAAACAGTGAAGTAAGTGTATGTACTCACACTGTCCTCAGTGTCCTCCCACTCAGCCTCTGACAGATCCACGCTGTTATAGTTGGGCTTGGGTTTCAACTTCTTCCCATCACTGTACTGTTACAAAAATAGAGAAAAACCAGCAAGAGGGGTGACAAATCAATATCAGTCCATTACATTTAAAGTCAGATGCTTGAGCGATTGATACAGTGAGAAAATTCAGATGGACTCACCAGTGGTCTTAAATCAGGATGTGCCAGGATGTATCCATTGTTTGTGATGACGAAGGCATAACCATGTGCTCCAAGCTAAAAGATCAAACCATTAGCATTCATCATTTCATATTTTTGTTGACATTTTCACAGTATTTGTAGCTATTTTCATCAAAATGTCTTAACTGAAATCTTTAAAGTAAATTGAAAATATTCAGTTGAACTGTGAATTTGATCATATTAAAATATTTATGTGCAATCAGATTTTTCTAGTTATAAATAATTGACCAAGAAAGAAGCAAAAGTGATGTGTGTAATAATGTTTGATTACATATCCAGTTATATATATTTTAGTGCTACCTTTTGATTTAAGATGACATATATCAGTATTTTTTAAATTATACAATTACTATGGTCCGAAAATATGCTATATATGGATATGGATGTACAGTCAAACCAAAATTTATTTAGACACCAGATATAATTTTTGATATTTTTTGAACTACTGGGTGCAGGACACTATAATTCATTTATGTAAGTGAGGATAGCAAAATAAAGTAAACTGTGACATATTATACCCCAAAATTCTTCATACAGTGGACTAGCAGTAAAATTGATAAAAGTTTGGAACCAGTTTTTTTTTTTTTTGATTTGACACTTTGATCTAACCATGTTTTGTTTCATACCTTTCTATCAAAGTTATCTGACATTATCAAGATGAATTTGTTCTGACACAGTTTAACTCTTGAGTTCTTGTCATATTTGATTACCCTTTTCTAAACTATAGCAAATAAACAGTGATAATGTGATAAATTTTGAAGGTGTCTGAATACATTTTGGTTTGAATGTATATAAATACATAGTTTGTCCCTGCTAACATTTAACCTAAATTACAAATACCACTGGTTGTATAAAGAAACTATGAAAAAAATATGAATGCCTCAAGCTAAAGTTGGCAACCCTAGTGATGTTTTGTTTTTTGTTTTTTTACCTTATATCGTGGGGCAAGTTTCATGACCTCCAACAGAGGGACATCAGTTCCCACCACCCCCAGCAGAATGCCATGAGAAAGTGTTTCTTTCTTCTTACTGAACACTGGCATGGCCACTGACGTCATGAGCAAAAGACTGTGAGCTTTGCTTTTGAACAGCTACGGGAGACATTTGAAGAATTTAGTGTCTTACGCTTTGACTGCTGAAGCACACAGTTAAAATCAACATGAAGTGACTTGTTTACTTTCCAAAAGCACATTCCTGGTCTCATCATGCCCACTTTTCATGATCAAAACAATTCCAGAACATTTTTTCATGTTTCACTCAGAAATACATCAAACTATGGCAGTAAAATGGGTTGAAAATGACATTTCATGTTGATTTTCTTAGTGTAAGCTCCATCATATCATGTCCAGCACGCATGTGATAAATGATGATAAACAGTAGGGGGAGTCCTAAACCAAGAAGTCCTGCTAACCAGGCTAACAACTACATTTTACTCTGAGCACAGGCTAAATATCTAAAGTCTTCTCTTTATACTTGCTAAAGTACAGTGATGTGTGTTTTACTGTTTCTAAGAGTTACCTCCTTAGTGTTAGGAAGCTGTGTGATAGAGAAGATTATGGCGATGAATGGAAAAGAATCATATTAGGACAACAATGACAAAACATAGTATTAGCACACGTTTGGGTAACATAGCACAACAAAAATCACATTAAAATGGCTTGAAATGAGTGGTGGGAATTTATGAAATGTGAATTCTCTATTACCAGATGTTCTTCTGTGAAGTCAGAATGATATAATCATACACTCACCACACTGTCCATATACGCCTCGGTCCAGATTATGTCATGGTCATGGTTAATGACCATTGGCCGACTCAGAACATGAAGGTACTCCATGACGTTCTCCTGTACGTCAGCCAGTGTAGAGATGTGAGTATAATAACCTGTAAATATCAAAAAAGAGTATAAGATTTCTGCATTTTATCCTTAAGTGAAAAGATTGCTCAAAGAGCTCAATGAACTGGAGCTTTCAAGCTTCCAAAAAGCACAGTGAAAGTATCATAAAAGTGGCCCATATGACTTTGTTTACTATATTCCAAGTCTACTAAAGTCATAAGATAGCTTTGCATGAGACGCAGACCACAATTTAAGCCATCACTCACCGAAAATCTTCACCACAGAGAACGAATCAGGAATTAATCTGAACAAATCATGTTTTTCAGTGAACAAACTGATCCAGTTCACAAAACCTGAATTGTCTGATCTGAATGGTGCATTAAAGATTCAATTAATGAATCACTCAATAACTGGATGATTCATTAACGATCCAACCTACTGAATCAAACTGATCTATTTATCGAGTTCAACTCCGATCCAACTGTAGCAGTTAAAGGCTCACTGGAGGGGAAGATTAACGACTTAAATTTCTGTTCCTCACAAAAACTATAGTATGGTTTCAGAAGATATGAAATACAGCAAGAGTCATATGGAAAATTACACATTTATGGTGCCTTCGTGTCCTTTTCTGAGACTTGAATGGCTCAATAATTTGTTGTTCTACAGAAGCAGGAAAGAATACTTATGAAGGAGAGTGATTACATTTTTAATATTGGCTTACTACATACCCTTATTGTTGCAGGCAATCCATTTGACGTTTTCTGAGAAGGTCATATCTCTGCCAATGAGGTAAGTGAAAACCCGTACCTGAAACCATTACATTTTGTTACTGTACTCTGTTCCATTGTTCTTGAGGAAATCTATCCATACATTCATGTCCAATCAAGTCTCATTGTCTTATAATCAATGAACAAGACATTTTCCCAGAAGGTTCTCCAACAATTTAACAGAGCGGTATGCAGATTTTATAGTACGTCATATGTTCTGCCTTCCATTGCCTGTAGAGCGAGCAGATTGTGTGTTACCTTCTTGTCAGGCCAGTTGAACTCTTCAAACACTGATTGGAAATCTTCCATGGCTCCATCTGTGATCAGCATAATTGCTTGGTTACATAGGCTGCCCTGACCATTTGCTCTGGCCTAGGAGACAGGAAGAGAAACATGGAGGACGTGCAGAGGGTTGGCACCGTGAGCAGAGTTTTGTATATTTGTGTGAATGATACTGACGTCAGCGAGGATGCGGAACGACTCCTTCATGGCTTTTTTTACTTTGGCCTCTCCCTTGACGTGGAGTTCTTCGACAAGCAGTTTGAAATGCTGAAAGTAGAGATGGGATGGGGAAAAAATGAAAATATATTAATAAAACTGAAAAAGATCCCCAAAAATATCTCTTTAGTATGTCACTAGAAGTGTTGTTCTTTACTTGAAGTGAAGCTGAAAAATAAATATTAGATAATGTAAAATGAAATTAAAAAAAATAAATAAATAAAAGCCAGTTTAGAACATTAACAAATAATATATAAATAATACTAAAATAACACTGGTATAAAACAGGAGAAGAAAGAGGATTTTTTTTCTAAAAATACAAAAATAATAAAAAATGAAAATTGTACTGAAAAGTAACAATTTTAAAGATGAAAATATTATTATTTATTATATTTTATTTATTAATTTAATTAATTATCAAATTTTATTGCTTGAAATACCTCATTAAAACAATATTTTTGTGACTTTTTTTAAGTGCAATTACACAACGGGACAAAACTCAGGATCAGCTTGTTCATCTGAGCAGGTGGGACAGATGTCATGGTGCTGCTGTCTTTCAGAGTGTTTCTTAGAGGATCTGTGTCAGCACATTGAGCAGATGCTGAGTGACTTAGACCTGAAATATCATTACTAGCTCTGCTGACCCATCACCCTGTATTAAGTACCAGTCTGTGGCTGTCCAAGTGTCCTATATGTTTTACATCACCCTTATGTTGTAGATATTTATTAAATTATTCAATTAAAATTACAATTTGAATCAATTCATGGCATTATAAATGTAAAGTAAATGTGGCCTACTCCATTTGCATGTATAAAACTGACCGAAAACTGACAAAAAAAAGATGAAGCATGCTGCCTTCAGTCATTTCACTATCCGATCGCTCTATAATTCTGTAACCGACTGTAATTCCAGAGATTACAGTACGTCCCTACTTGCTCTCTGATATATAACAAGCAAAAAAGTTGCACATTAGATCAAATCACCCAGCCGCTAGTCCATCACATGACTAAAAGCAACAGCAGAATGTGGATGGGCCTAATGTCCCTGCCTAGTGTCACAGCTACAGCCTAGCATCCCTGAAAAACAGCAAAGTTTGGGTCAGTAATTCCTAAAAAGCATGACCCGAGTTCAAACAGTTACTTAGGAAAAACGTTTGATTTTTTTTTTTAAGATGATTTTTATTATATTATTAAATTTGTTATATTTTTAAAAATTATATTTATATTCTATTTTTTATTTTTATATATTATTTATTTTTCTCTTATATTTTGTTTATTTATTTTATTATTTTATTTATATTTTCTCTATAAGTAACTACAACCAACTATAAGTAAATCTTTCAAAGGTTGATTTTCCAAAAAAGTGGTTCCATCAAAACCAGACCAGCATTGTAACACTGCAAGAAGTTTATCATTTTAAGACAATTTTTAAAAAGTATGATTATTTATTTGTTTGTTTGATGATTTTTTGATGATTTGTAAATTATATTTTTAAATTTGTTCTAATATTTTATTATTTTATTTTATTTTTATTTTGTTATCTTTATTTATATTTTCTTAAATTGTCTTTATCATGTTATAATTTTTTATTGTTTTAATGGGGTGAGTTTGAGACTACCAATTTTTCCATCCAATAGCAAATGTGTTCAGAAAATTAGTTTGAAATCAGTCATAATTTTTTACAAATATATTTGGTGAAAATATACACACATTAACATTTGAATAAATTAAATAAATGAATATAATTGATTTAAATAAATCAATTCACATGGAATAAAAAAAGTAAACAATTCAAAATAAACCTACAGACCTAAATAATAATTGAATAATTCAGAGACATGTATAAAACACTAACATAAATATAAAAAATAAATAAATAAAGTTTATGTAAATTAAAAAAAAGAAACACGAAAAGAAAAACAATGTGTAAGAGGCGTATGCGAGTGCATATGAGGGAATGGTAGAGAGCCGGTATCCTGCAGTGCCGATTGGAGTCATTGGCTTAGTTCGTCAGGCTCAAGTGAAGTGGATAATCGACTTACCTCGCGGTTGTCCAAGTCTGCCTGTACCAACGTTCCCTTAAAACAGGGCTCCACGTAGCGGACATAATCAGTGTACTAAGGAAAGGACGTACAAAAACATATTTTACAATGCTGATCAAACCATAAAGTAATGCTCAATGGAAAACGAAGTGTTCTCTTACTGCAATAACATTGACAAAGTCATTTTCCCCGAGCGTGTCAAGGATAGTGTTGATGGTGTGTTTGGCAATGGTCATTTTCAGACCCTTCATGCTGCCGCTGACATCAACTACAATGACGATGTCCTTAGGAGAGGTGGCAGCCTGGATATACCTGTGACAGAGAGAGAGGATTTTCTTAGAAGATGACCCAGGACACCTCTAGATAGGGGTATGGAGGGCTATTTTAAATGCTTTATGGTAATATTGGCTGATAAGTTATTATATATATGTAATTTTGAATGTTATATATAACATTCACAATATTGATAAGTTTGAATCAGATCTGTGAAACAGTGAAATAAGTGACCATTTCACTGATTCAAAACTCAGAGAGTTTAAATTAGAGTTTAAATAGAGTTTAAACAAGGTTAAACGAGGTCCTCGCATAGCATTTAATGCATTTAGTTCAGTAAAAATATAAGTAGGTAATTATTGCTTTTTAATAATATTTTGTAAAAATATGTATTCATTAATAAAAAATTACAAAATAAAAATATTTAAAAAATAAATATTTAGAAACAAACAAATAAATATATATATAATTAAATATAATTTTAATCTTGTGTTCATTTAGAGAAAAAAACATGGATATAATATGCCTATTTCTTATTAGTCTTATTATTTTTTAACCAGAATTGTACAGTTTTAGTAAAACATTAAACATTTTATGTTTAACTAAAACAGTAAACTTAACTTTTTTTTAAATTTACTCTTTTTTTTTTTTTACATATAAACATTTTTGTGTAACATTAAACATTAAATCTCCCTCTGGCAAAAATGGCTTGCACTGTATTAATATGAAAGATTTTTCCATATTGTATTTTTTTAACTTTTATTTTGAATTTTGCACTTTACTGTTAACAAAAATGTCCGTAAAATTACTGGATAATGTTCTGGAAAAAAATGACTAGTATAATCTACCAAATATACTTCAGCACTACTTCTGCATGACTAAAGTGCGTTAAGTACAAAATTAGTTGTTCCAGTTTATCAGTATATCAGTTTAGTATACTAAAAGTACAATTGCAGGGTTTTTTTTTTATTAAGTACATAAATATGTAAATATATTTGTAGTATACTTAGGATGAAGGCTTTTCATATGGCAGTGTGGTTGAAATTATGGTTTCTCATATTTAAAAAAATCACCATTTTAAGCCATTTCAGTGCAAACACATAAATATCCAATTGTACGGTATGAAATATGACTGAAAGACTAAAACATGGAAACAGAATTTTCTTAGCCCTGTTTAGGGCTAGACGGTCTAGATGGAAAGTAAAAAAATGTAACACCAGTGATGTAAATCGAACCCTGTCTTGTTTCAAAATGACAGTGTTTCATACAGGTGTGTTTATTCAGATTCATTGCATTCACTTGCTTCTTTGTAAACAGCCATGTATGGAGCCTATGTCAGTCCTACTAACCTGGCCGTTGAGCTGCTAACCACTTAAGAATGAGATTAAAGTCTTTTAGTGGGATCAGGGCCTAACTGGCTGTGCTACCATAGCCACAAGCAGACATTTGGGTGGCATCCACACAGATAATCCTGCACTGCACACTGGGTCAGGAAAAGACCTTGCTGAATCCAAGTCAACTGGCATAAATTTTATTTCATACACGAGTGAATCAACTTCACAACATTGCCAAGCACTTAGATGCACAGGATAGCAAAAGCTATTTGGGTTTTAGGTCAAATGCTTTACTTTGTCTCACCAATTTCTGTTTCTGCAGTCGAAAGAAACTACGCCGTTAGCATCAGGGGTCCATTTAATTCCTGAAAAGTACAAAGATGAGCAAAACTACATATCTTTTACATTAAGAATGCAGATTCAATACTGTACAGTCCAGTTTTTCTCTTTCAAGTTGTAGGACTGAGCAATACTAAACAATGTTCATGAAACAGATTTGATCAAACCTGGATAGAGTCTGAAGAAGCCAGTTGAGCTTCCAAAAAATTGCCAAGTGAGTGTGGGATCCTTCTGGAAGTTACTGATGAAGACATCGTTCAAGGCTTCTGACATGTACACTCCATTAAGAATGTCTGGATCTGCAATGATATTATTTTTTTTTAGGTTAAATGTTGTACATGTATTTACACAAAATTGTTAAGATTCTAATTTAATTCACCCCGTGGAAATGCAACCCTCATAATATTAAGCACTCAAATAAGTAGTAATCGCCATCAAGTGTTTTAAGTTTTATAACATATACTGACGTATAAAGACCCTTTAATTTGAGTTCTGTCATAACAACTCTCTGAGTGTTCAGCATGGTATATGTACATGACAGTGTTAATGTTTTTGGTCTTGGCGGAATAGACCTGCTACGCTGCTGAGACTTGCTACTGCCAATACATGCACAGACATGCTTCTGTGAGCATATAAGAAATACTGCTGCTGCACATATAACATATATGGGGCCAGTTTTACTAAACAGGGCAAATTAGCACAAGAGCGCAATTCCAAAACAGCGTTCAATTTCAATTTTTGTTCAATTTACTAACAACGCGCAAATTGCAGAACACAGTCGCAACATCTCATTTACAGTACATATCAACCAACGCAATATACCAAGCGCAGCGCAAATTAGCGTGGTCGCAAATAAAGAATAAAAAAATAAAGAAGCCACAGTACACTGAAAAGAACCAGAGGCCAGAAAATGAAGGGTTGCAAGAAGTTTGACAGACCTGGTATTGCGTGACTCATAGTTGAGGGTTCCAAGTCGTCTTTTATTTCCCTGAAGCAAATTAAAAATAACATGGCTTGGCAAACTATATGTTCGGATAATGTGTTCTTCTGGCATTCCAAATAAATTAATAATTGTGGAAAAAATCCTCTTCCTTCTACCACACGCTCTCTTTTCTCTGTGGTGCCTCCTCCTAGCAACATTATTTGCAGCCATTTCAAGCGCAAAATAGTTTAAGACATGCTTTTTTGGGGGCATTAAATAATGGCACAAATATCAGAAAATTGACGAGCGCAAACGTTACTAAATCTCGTTGCGTGATTCATTTTATTACTCTCCTCCCATAAATTTTGCATCTGAAAGGGAAACTCCTACAAATGCATATTCAATAAGGTCAGTCACAAAAATAACTGTATCCACACCTTTTCAGTGCTAATTCTTCACTGCGCACCTTTAGTAAATCCTGACAGTACTATTTTAATGCCAAAAGACGGTTTATGCTGGCGCAAGCTGTTAGTAAAACTGGCCCATGAAATAAACCCCATAAATAACATACATGAATCACCCCATAGCAGATCTGTACAGGTGGAGCTGGGGAAGGTGGAGGGTTTCTGAAGCTGGCTGAAAGTATTTGAATGTTGAGCAGCAAGCTCACTGGCTGCTGATGTGAAAAGAAAGCAATCAGCTGCGCCTTGTGAATAATGATGTTATTATCAGACTAGAGTTTTATGACAGAACTTTGGATTTGTTGAGTCCACAGTTTATTTGATTTAATAAAGAATCAAAATGACAAAATGTGTTATTACATCTGTTTAAATCGGATACCAAGCCCATGGAGATCTAATTATTGCTGTCATACCTTTGTTGTAGACATTAGTAGGAACTTGGATGTCGCTCATTAAAGTGTTGACTGAAAGCTTGTTAAAATGTTCATTCTCCTCCAATGGAAATTCACCTCCAAGTTCAATGAAATTTCCCTCTTCGTCCATAGTATTCACCAGTAATGCATTAAAGTAGTCAAACTGACAAAAAAAAAAAAACATATTTGAATGTAAAATTACATAATTTAATATTTAATTTATTATATACATGTATGTAATATAACATTATTGTAATGAAGTATTTGTTTAAATGGTTTAATTCATTTTAATATAATACATGACATTTATTGCATATTTTTACAAACAGGTTTAAATACCAAATCTCAATTTTGTTACCTGTAAAGATGCATTATACTCATGATACAGGTCAGCATCCTCAGCTGTGTCTGCGAGCCTCTGAGGACAAAGAGAACAGCATTGTTTTGATTCATTTTATAAGTTAAAACCAAAGCTCTTCATAAAATAACATCAGTAACATTGACTAATCTAGACCATATAAAAATGAGCACTTTAGACTGACCTTCACAGACTTCATCTTGCTACCAAGCATTCTTTCGATTTCATCTGCAAATTCCAGAACTAATCGTGCTCCATCTACATCCTCTATTCTGATGATGGGCTCAACATCTTTGAGTTTCTGGACAAACAGAGGGAACTGTTTTAGCATTTTGCTTTTCAGGAACAATTGTATTAGGAATATGTGCAAACAGTTTTCCTGGGTGAATATCCAAAACATAAAGCATCCAGAAACATAATAAATGAAAATGACTAGGAAACTTTACTTTTTCATTGATATACCTTTTGTAATAGCGCAGCTCCTGAATATTTTGATGCAACTGCATTGATTTGCTCTGAAATGGTGATGGCCCATTTTTGAACCCTAGAATTACAAAAAAAAAAAGTCAATCAGCACCAACTGCAGTGTGACGTTTATTAAGAGTTACTGAAATTAGTGTACATAGCAAATATTTTATCTAAATGTTTGAAATTACCCTGAAAAACTCAATAAATAATTTATAAAGTGTACACTTGCTTTGAATAAACCAGTCTATAAATATACATAGTTGTCTTAGTTTGCAGGTGGCCCATAAACACTTGATAGGATTCCAATTAATCTATTGATCTCTGACCATTGACAGTGAAAGCATACAAACGAAAGCCAATCCAAATACAAACAATCATAAAAAGTACACATGAGGTCACTGTAAATGATAAAGACGACAAATATACTGTATATAATGAAGCATCCCTGTCATTCATGATGTACAATGCACAAAATAACACATGAAGCTTTGTGGTTAGTCATATAAAGAGCCCTGTCAGCATTTTGTCATAATAAGAGGTGAGCTAGGTCAGCATGTCTTAACGCTGAACTCAGTCTGTCATCAGTCTTATGCTGAAGAATCTCTGTTGACCTGAAGGAGTCTGGGGTCATCAGGGAGGCTGAGGAATTATGTTAATGATGTGGTAATTTTGAGTACACTGACACTATTACAGCAAGGGAAATCCTTGGGAAGTCAAAAACAGAGGAAGCAGACAGATGGTTTTTTTCCCCCTGTATAAGAAAAATTAAAGAATAAAATATAATGTAATATAGTTCTGTATATTGTATATATACCACCACCATTCAAAGGTTTGGGATCAGTAAGATTTTTTTTTAAATGAATATGTTTTTTCAGCAAGAGACTTTAAATTGATCAACAGTGACAGCAAAGACATTTATAATGTTAGAAAATATTGTTGTTCTTTTGACTTTTCCATTCATCAAAGAACCCTGAAAAAAAGTATCATGGTAAATTATTTAATAGAAATGTTTCTTAATATTAGAATGATTTTTGAAGTATCACATGACACTGAAGACAGCTGAAAATTCTGCTTTACCATCACAAGACTAAATTACATTTTAAAATATACTGAAATAGAAAACTATGCAATTGCAATACTGTATTTACTGTATTACTGTATTTTTCAAATGCAGCCTTGGTGAGTTTTTAAAATGGACTGGTGTTGCAAGAGAACAATTTGTCCTTGAATTGTTGTAGTTATATAAATCTAAAAATAAATATAGGGATTAAGGCCAAGATAAAACTGTTTTTAGCAATAAATCCCTAAAACACAGATGCACTTGCATAGCTATGAAATATGCTGGGTCTTACATGCTCAGCAGGGTCTAGTACACATAATAAAAGTCAAATTATGATGCATGAGAATAATGTTAGTGGCACTCTGGGAAAGGCTCAAAGCCTGTGATATTCCTGTGTGCGCAGAACCTGGCCTGTATGACCATCTGTGAACTAGCTTGTGTCTCTGGCTGGTATCCAGAAGGCATTTTTAATGGTATGAGTGTATCTGCTCAAACAGTACCACTTCCAAGCTAGAACATTAACCTGACAATGTCTGGAAAAAATAACCAAAGGTGTTTGTAGAACAAATCTGACATGGTTTCACATGGTTTGTTTTTGTAGGTCCAGTCAAATAACATTAAGTAATAGTTGACCACAAAAAAATTCACCCTCATGTTGTTCCAAACATATACGACTATTTTTCTTCTGTGAAACATAAATGAAGATATTTTGAGAAATGTCTTTTTTTTGTTCATTCAGTGGAAGTCAATGGCCACCACAATGATTTGGTTACCAAAATTCTTCAAAATATCATCTTTTGTGTTCCACAGAAGACAGAAAATCAGGTTTGAAACAACATTAAGGTGAATAAATCATGACAGAAGATTCATTTTTGGGTGCACTATCCCTTTAAAAAAAGCAGCATTTATTATATATATATATATATACATATATATATATATATATATATATGTATGTATAGTTAGAAAATAATTACATACATTAATATAAATAATCATTTATTTATTTTTTCTATATTCATAATTAATGAGAGATATATATCACCAAATAATTTTCACCTCTCCATCTTCAAATATTTTCAGTGCTGCTTACTTATGACGAAAAGTGTCTGCCATCTGCTATTGCACTGAATGACTTCCAAGCCTCGTGAGAACTGAATTTTACACCTCAATAAACTCAGGGAATCAGGGAATTACTAAAAATGATCACACAACTCTCAGAGCAATTTCTCTTCCTGTCTCATTTGAATTTCTAATGTGCACGGAACTGAAGACGCCACAGTGCAAATTAGACCCTGAAATAGTCTGTCTGGTCTTACAAGCATCTACCATTGGCTGAATAAAACAGAATAGTAACACATAGGAAACAAAACACCATAAACAGTAACTTTCAAAAGGGAAGTTTTTGACTTGATGTCTATGGTCTTGCAGAGAAAATCAAACCAGAGCTATCTGAAAATGAAGGCGCTAAACTACTGAAATGAAGTTGAATCTTACGTTTCAGGTGGAATCTTCATCTGAGCATGTGTAAAGATACACAGCCAGCCTGTGTAGACCATGAAGAATGTGACCCAAGAAGACCCTCTGATGTTATACATGATGCTGACATCTATCCTTAAGAGCCACATCTGTCATGAGAAGAAGGTCCTGAGAATCCACTACTCCAGTAGGACGACTAAAATCCAATGTCCATTCCACTCACTCCCATTCATGTTGGCCTAAATGGTTTCAAACGTCTCTTACGACCCTTCTGAGCTCCTCATCAACTGAACTTGCACATCCAAAAGTTCTTGTAGGGCCTGGTGATCAACGTCAGTGAACTCCTAATCATGCTCAGATCTTCCAGAAACTTCTCAAACTCTCATTGAGCTGCATGGAGTAATCAACGCTTCTCATATTCAGGATGATACCGATAATCCAAGTAATCCACTTAATGTTATCATTAGGTCCTTCTTTCTTCGTGTTAAACTCAGGCGAACATGATATCAATATACGCTCTCCATCACATCATCCGCAAAACATCACACCTGAAAGATGTTCTCCAAAGTTCCATGGTTCTTGGCACGAAATAATCCCAGTTATAATATGTAAATCAAGCAAATGGCAAGCACACTGCTGCAGCTGAGATTCACTTCCAGAGCATCCAATCCTCCATCACCCAATTTACAGTGTAATCCACTTGGATTACAATCTCTCCACACAGTGGGTTCATAAGTGTGGGGAGGGGAGATGGAGAGAGGAGAAAAGGGTGGGCACACTGGAGCGACGCAGCGGATTGGGCGAGTAAGAGTTTTGTTGTCACTAAGAGGATTAGTAGTGATTTCGGGAGGTTGGCCCATGTCCATCCAATCAGTGTAAGTGAACAGCTGTGGTTTGTAGAAGGACAAGGCCATCTAGTGGGGACATGACAGCCACTTGTTTTGCATGATGATATGCAGGCACTCTCATGATGCTCCATCAGTCCTGTATGATTTACTTTCTGCAGTTTTGAAGAATAGTTTATGATAATTTTATGTTTTGAAGCTAAAAAGCTCCAGATTCTGTTCATTGTTTCTGAAAGAAAATAAAAGGGCCTCAGATGACCACTAAGTGAACTGTATCTGTCATGTGACTTTTGCTCAGGAACTAGGTTGTCCATATGCTGTGTGACCTTTTGCTCTCTCTTTTCTAAAAAAAAAAAAAAAAAGCTTTTAAGCAGCAAACCACTCTAGAAATCAGAAGGCAATATTTCCTTGAATTGTATAACATCATGTGAGAAACACAAATGTATCTACCTTCAATAACTCTGAAGACTCTGAGAATACTGTTTCTGTGTGAAGTTCTTCCTGTGATCAGGAGCAGCCAGGGCTATCCTGCAACAAAAACGTCATACAGGTTTGATGGTGAATATATGATAATTGGATTTTCATTTTTGGGTGATCTTACCAGTTAATTATTGTTGTCATCAGGGATCTCAAAGGGGAAAAATATGCCTTGATTTCCTATTGATGAAGAAAAGCTCTGATGTGCATCTGGGAATAAACAAGCACAAGGTTACAGATGATTATAAAATGAAATTAAATAAATTAATAAAAAATAATGACAGAGTTATCAGCCAATGGCATCCAAGGCTCTCCAGAAATATGCTAAAATTCATTACAATATCACATTATTATAGAGAAATTAAAAACATCATCTTTTTGATGAATTCTGTATCTAGTAAAGCCTTTTGCCTGTGTCTGAATTTACAGTATCTTGCTAGCTGTCAGATTCCTTCAGATTGTATTGCTATTTGGTATTGTCAATTATATCTTAGCAGTTTATTTATTGACTTCCATTCATAAAAACAGCCTCTATCGTAATTCCGCAATCCACACATTGATTTATTTACACAACAACAGAGTACATCAATATTTTTTTTCAACGAAGGATCCCTGGGGGAGGAGCTCTGCACTGGTATTTGTTTTGACCAATCAGAGTGGAATACTGTAGAAACGGACCGGCCAATCAAATCGCGGGAATTGGGTCTTGTCTCGGCATGTTTTCGTAGCCCTGCTTCTCACCGGTTCCACGTGTACGCAGAGGTATGTGCTAATGTGTAGAATTATTGAAGTATTAAGTTGTATCATTCTTTTTTTGTTGTTGGAATGTTTTACAATGTAATATTATTTAGGATTTGTATTGTTGTTAAACGTAAAACGCGACAGATTACGTTATTGTTTCCTTGATAAATGGCTAGCTAGCCAATGCTAAGTGACTGTACTGAATGGACTCACGATCACAACTTAAATATAGAGCGGTAAATAACTACCACTTCCAGACCATCTCCTTTCCTTGGATTATGTAGTCAAATTATAGAGTTAATGTTGTTCATGTAAGCTGTATAATTCTTTCATTTAGCATCTTGGGTATTATTCTCATTTATGTCTTAGGACACAGATATTGTGACATGATGTTTGATTGACCAAAGTATCTTCTTTTTTTGACAGATGTAAAACTGCGTGGTGACATAATGTCTTCTTCACCTTGGAGATACTCCGCCAGTAATGGTGTGGAGCAAAATATCTTGTCAGCCGCCAACAAAGAAACAAGCACTATTTCTCATCAAGCTAAAAGACGAAAGAAAAAGAATAAACTGAAAAAATCACAAACTGAATTCCATGAAGTGTCAGTTGAACAAAAAAGAGGAAAGAAAAGAAAGTCAGATGAGCTTTTGGAAAACAAGACGGAGTGTGTTAAACATAGAGATGTTTCGGATTCTGTATCTGAACTGTCAAATCATGCGCAATTCAAAAGGCCCAGAATAACTCCTCATACACTGAGTGGTGTAGCTGAGTCTGCATTACCTCTCAGTGACAGCTGGGATTTGGATAGTGGCTTTTCGTCTGAATCCAGTCCTCCCGCTAGTGGCAGGAGTTCGCCATGTGTGAGAATAGACCACTCTAGGTTTGTAGCTATGGACTGTGAGATGGTCGGCACTGGACCTGGTGGCAAGTGTAGTGAAGTGGCACGCTGTAGTATAGTAAATTATTGTGGTAGCGTTTTGTATGATAAATATATTTTACCTCGGCAAACAGTCACAGACTACCGCACAAGATGGAGTGGCATTAGGAAACATCATTTACAACAGGCAGTGGCTTTTGAGGCCGCTCAAAATGAGGTGAGGAGACACTAAACATAACTGCACTGTGTATATACAAGCTTCTGTTCATTTGGGGTTATTTTCTCTGTTTTAATTTGATATTGTGTAGTAGTTTTGAACAATAAGGATTTTTTCTCTGCTGGCACAGTAAAGACAGTAGTTCAGATGTTAACTTGCCCTGCCAATATTTTTACTGTCCAGTCAAATTGTTTTTTTTTATTTTTTTTTTTTTTAATATTTTATATATATTTTACAAAAGATATTTATTTGTTTATTAATATTACGTAACATAAGTGTAGTAATTAACAAATAATCGTAAATTTTAAAAATAATTAAAAATATTTTTTTCTTTTTACTTTTATATAATTTACAGTAACATAAATGTAGTAATTGAAAATAAATTTACATTAAAATAATTTGTTGCATTATTTCGTACTATTATTATTCTTTTCTGTAATCTATATCATACTCGGTGTTTGATTATTTTGTTGTTACTTTTGTTAACAATTTACAATTAAGACCATATATTACTGTTAATACCATAAAAGCTGTATACATTTTATTTTAAAAAAACGTCTAGGCATTTTTGGTGCACTAGTTATACACTTATTTATTTTTAAATAATTCACGTTTTGGAAATGTTGTTATCCCTTTTGGACGAGCTCTTATGAATGACTACTGCATTTCATAAAATATTGCTGAAATAACACTGCTTTTTTTTGTCTTTTTTAGATTGTGGACATCCTCGCAGGGAAGATTATTGTGGGCCATGCCTTATTTAATGATTTCCAGGTTCTTGATATCTCCGTCCCACCACAAATGATTAGGGATACCTGTTCCTGTAGATTGCTGCGAGGGCTGTATAACGCCTCCACTAGATGCAAAGTCTCCTTGAAAAAACTGTCTTGGAAACTTCTCAGTAGGACCATACAGGTAAGACTTTGCACCAGATAAGGTTTTTTCATGAGGTGCTTAGTGTATATATACATTTTCTCTCTTTACTTGCTACATGACATTTACATACTGGATATTTCTTTTAGTCTGGTAGAATGGGTCACTGCTCTGTAGAGGATGCTCGTGCTGCCATGGACCTGTACAAGCTGGTAGAGGACCAGTGGGAAAAGGGCATCCTGTCCCATGATTCAAACACCAATTATACCTCAAACCCCAACAACTCCCTCGAGCACTACATGCAGGATCAGTACTGGCCAGAAAGCATAATGGACTGCAGCCCGTAAGACCAAGAGTTAGGATCATGATGCCAACTTCAGTGCTAGGAAGCATCTTTGTTGTTTAATGTTATTTAAACCTTGAACTTGTCTAAACATGTTGACAGTCAATAAGGAAATACATGGAAATGTTGTAGAACTTTAACTTGCACTTGGAAAGTTTATTTAAATAAACTTTGACGCTGTAAAAGTTGATAATATCTATTAAGGGATTTTAAATATTAAAGTTAATAACAGGTTTCTGAATTTACACAGACCGTATTTTAGGGAATAACTCCATTGTGAGTTTTCATTTGTATGATTAATGTTATTTAAATATTTTAAATATGGTCTTTATGATATCAAAATTTTTGATACCATAGAAATTTCATAATTCTTGTCAGTGTCAATATCACAAACTAATACTATCCTACATTTAAAAGTGATTTAGTCAAGAGCAGTGGGAGATTTTCTCTCTTTTGTTGTTTGATTAACATGAATGACAGACAGCAGGAATATTAGACTGCTGTTACTTTAAGACCTGCTCAGATCCAATGTACTGTTACACATGTGTTTTCTTTCTCTGCAGTTTGCTTTCAAGTAAGACCTAAATTACTGTGTATATCTTCTGTTTTGCTCAACAGAAGCAAGAATAGCTTAAACTACAACTTCACCTAAATTATCAGTAATACATTTTGGTCCAACCGCTGTTGTGCCTATTTTGGCCCCCGATTGCCTTTGTGAATCTGCGTTCACTCTTTTCTTTGCGCGTACAGTAGTTGTACTGTCAAGATGTACATTTCAAAACTTTGAATCTAGTATTTTGGTTTTTAATAGGTGTGTAAAGACTACAGTGTGATGTAAGCTCTAACTTGGCAGCACATGACAAAGGTTGGATTGAAACTGTGACATAATGGCCAGTCTTATAAGTTGTCCTGTAAATGTTTATTGGTCTAAAGAGTCTGCCTTAGCTGAAACAGTATACCTGCATAATAATGAATCATCAAATTTATTATCTGTCAGCAATGCCTTTACCCAACAGAGACATAAAATAAACACTGAGCAGCTCTGGTAGCACAGAGACGACCATTGTGCTGCAATCACTGCTTTAGTAATACAGACCCTCACATTCAAAGGCTAAATCCTGCTTTACGGGATTATGGCCTCCCCACCGATCAATGTATCAGTGGGAAACATTGCAATGACGTTTGAGGGTGGATGATGATAGTTCTGGCTGCAAACCTGCTTACAACTAAAACTGAATTTTGAGTACTGTCTTGAGATTTTTGTGAGATGTGTGTGGCCCAAACTTATCCATCCAGCAGGGGTTTTCAAAACCTTTTAATGGCAAGAACCCCCAAATATGATGATAACATTTGCACACACAAGAAATTATTAAAATATTGAGAATAATTAGTGTTTATTCTTTATATGATCATTTTTATTGTTTAAATATGTAGTTTTTAATAATTGTCAGACAGAGTATTTTTAACTAGCCATTATTAGAGTATTATTAAATGTACAAACTTTTTTTTTAAATATTTTTAATTCAGGTATATAATTCATTTTATTCCATTTTTATTTGTATAGCATTTTAACTAAATATCTTTCCAAAGCAGTTTTACAGAGAATGCTCTCTAGAAATGTACAACAAAAGCTTCAACAAACTATTACTTTGTTTTTTACAAAACTATATGCAACATATGATTTTACTTATAAGTGTGAAAATCTGTCAATATATATTTATTTTCACATTGTTTTTACAAGTGTAAAGAAAATTGTACATATACAGCATTTATGGTAAAAAAAAAAATTCTTATTAGTTATTTATATGTAGAGTTTCTAAGTGGTTTGATGTTTTAAACTGATGCATTATTTTATGACTGACAATTATTTTATAACCTAATTCTACTAAAAAAGTCTGCATTTATATCTTGGCATGTGAACACCGCTTTGTGTTCAAGGTCTATTTCCAGAAACCATTAATGTTGCCAGCACATAAATGTGAGGGAGGGTTTGGCAATCCACTGACCAATAAGATTTGACTGGATTCCAGCACATATTTTTCAATGATGCTGGAATCCAGTCAAATCTTATTGGTCAGTGGATTGCCAAACCCTCCCTCACATTTAACCTCTAATATTATTACCTGCTAATATGTCTGACACGCTCTTTCTCATAGACTCCTCCCCCCCCCCCTTTTTTTTTTTTTTTTTTTTTTTTTTTTTTTAAATCACACAATGTGTTTGGGGTCAGGGAAGGTTCCTCTTGATTAAAATATGAGAATCATGATGCTATTGACTGCAGGCTATTGGTCAATGTTCTCCTTGCTCTTTTTCTCAATGTTTTTTCGCTGATTAACATCAAATCTGCTCTGCATAATCCCATATGACGTTGTTAATCCATCACAGGTCACACTACAAATTATTGCACCCTGTGTTTCTCACTCACTCAATTCTTGTGGCTTGAGCAGCACCGCATTGTGTCAGGTAAGTGTTGTTTCCTAGGATAGAGTGTGGGATTTGTTATGTCATTTAAGATATACGTTGCTCAAGTTTTGGAAAGCTTTTAAAATATTGATGATGATGGAGAATTCTCTATTCTTTTAAAGTGTAGGTGGTTGTAATGAGGCAAAGTAAATTAAAGTAACTTGGGAGATTTTTTTCACTTTTAGCTTTAGCAGTTGGTGCAATTTTCACCTCAACATTTCAGACTAATGGAGACTATCACATAACAACTCTGCTGGAATGCTTGTGACATAGCAAGAAATGTCCCAATTATATAACCCAATGTCTCGGATTACCCTTTGGGGGTTTTGAAATTGGACTTCGGGGACTCCCTGCTGGGCACAAAGTGTTTCGTGGAGGTCCACAAAAATGATTTTTCTAGAAGACTTCAAAGTTAACATTTTAACAAGATATTAATTACTGTTATTACTGTTTTATTGGTCATATTTTATTTGTTTTATTATTTTGGCATTTTATCAGGGTTTCTGCAGGTCACTTAATTCACTTTTTCACAAATTAAGGCCTTGAATTAAGGAACAGAAAGTCTTAAATACAAGTCATTGCATTAAATGTTGCATGCATTGCAAAAATGAGTACAAATATACAAATATCAAAGCTTCCTTAAGTCAACATATATTTACTTGAGATGCAAAATGAATATATTAAGTCTTATTTTCTGCTTTCTAAAGACTGGGCAGAAATCATGGCCAGAAGCCATATTAATCAATAAGAATATTGATTATAATAAGAAAATAATCTTTAAAAACAAGAATATTTTAATAATAAGCTTAATTTTTTTGTTTATACATATAGCATTTTATAAAACACATGTCTGCCTTGTAAGGGAAATCATCATCATTTAGGGCCCTGAGCATCAAAATATTTGAAAACCCCTGCTTTCAGTGATTTTTTTTCTAATTAAATTAATATTTAAACAACATGTTTTGAATTAAAAATGACTGATAACTTTGGTTCATCAAGCTAACTAGAGTATGACTTAAATACTAAGTATATTTCTTATGAAAGAAAGTTTTACCAAGTCACTCAACTTGTATAATTTCTCATGGTTCAGAAAAACCATTATGCCTGTAAATCATAAAAAGCCTTTTTTGTCGAAGCATTTTCCTTGTGACCAATATCTCTCTTGCCACAGAAAGTTGCACTGAGCATCTGAAGCAATGGCTGTTCTTGTAAGTAAAATTTCTTTATAAACTGTAAAACCACATTCAATGTTGCATTTGCTTACTGACCGAATGATGTTATCAGAATGAGAGAAAACTTTTACAATGGTTTCCACAGTATTTCCCACTAATGTGAAGTCTTAAGACCCTGTTATGTCACCTAACATGTGATCTCACCCAGGTTCCTCCAAACATTACTCATTTGGTGAACAAATGTTTTAAGAACAAGCTGGTTCTTAGTGTTTAGGGATAGAGCTACGTACATTAGCAGCTTATCCCCAGTCTCAGACTGGGTTTACTAGGCTTTACGCAATTCATGTGAGTGAGCTTAGCACTGGCCCACACTAGCTTCCATTGATTAGGGCTACTAAACTAAAGTGTCTGCTTAAACTCAGGATTAGTCTTTCTCCATAACGTTTTAGAGTGGAACATTCCGGATGGTGTCCGAGGAGGAGCAGGCCCTCAGGGCTAAGCTGGAGCACCTTACGGTCAAAGATCACGGGCCGGTGTTCGGATCTTGTGCCCAAATACCCGACCACACGGTGCAGAAGGTGTGAGCAAGTCTCAAGAAAGTATAAAATATATACAATTACAATAAACACAGCACACTTTAGCAGTCTAAATATGACTACTATACTATGATTAACTATAGCTAATTCAGTATTAGCGCTGTTGGCTAAGTTAAGCATTGCTATTATTACATTTTAACCACATGGTGACCACACAAAACACCTTAATAACCAACCAAACACCCTAGTAAACACTCAAGTAACAACCAAGCGACCATCTAACATCACAGTGGCTAGTTTGACACAAGATTTTTTGAGAAAATGTAAACATCCATTTATTGCTACATAATAGCCTCTGCTATGCTTCACTGCACAGTCTGTCTAAAAAAAGTTGTTACTTTACAAACTAATTGTAATATTTGTATGAATATTTTAACTTGTGATGTCATTGTAGGCTAAAGATGAGCTAAATGAGACAGATGAGAAGCGAGTGTCAGCCGTAAAGGAACTCAGAGGTATTATTAAAGATAAGGCGGATTCTGGAGACGACATTGCTAAAGGTGTTCAGGACACTTTTGGGGATAAACCCGATACCGTGCTAGTGAGGTTCATCCGTGCCAGGAAATATGAAGTAAACAGGGCCTATGAACTCATGAAGGGTAAATAGTTTTGCCAAAGGGATTTTATTTTTACAATTGCTGCCACTGGAGTGCTGCCTGCCCTGAGACGCTACCATTGTTTTTATTGTACCGAAGGTTATGTGCGCTTCAGGCGGGACTACCCTGAACTCTTTGAAAACTTGACTCCAGAGGCTGTCCGCAGCACCATTGAGGCCGGTTACCCAGGGATCCTGTCCAGCAGAGATAAATACGGCCGTGTGGTGCTGCTCTTCAACATTGAGAACTGGGATTATGAGGAGATCACTTTTGATGAGGTGATTCTTTTTCAATATTAATAGGCTGAACTAGTAGTAATTTTGTATATTGATTGGTGTCCCTTTAACTTTTTTAATTTTTTATTGTATTATTAAAAAAATAAACACTACTGTTCAAAAATGTTGAGGTAGGTTTTCTGAAGAAATTAATACTTTTATTCAGCAAGGATGCAATATATTACATATATTGGCATTGTGTTTGTTCCAGATCCTCAGAGCCTATTGTGTGATCCTGGAGAAGCTTCTGGAAAATGAAGAGACTCAGATCAACGGGTTTTGCATCATTGAAAACTTTAAAGGTTTCACAATGCAGCAAGCTTCTGGCATCAAGCCCACAGAACTGAAGAAAATGGTGGACATGTTGCAGGTGAGGCATTTATCTTTTTAAAAAGATAGCCCTCTATGTTAGCGCTTAAAGGTGAATTCATACCTACAAAAAGTTTTATAACAAAGATATGAAAATGAGTTGGCGCCAATAGCCTTGTGGGCAGCGCATCAAAACTGGCTTCTGGCGTCTCGAGTTCGAATCCCGGCTCGCGGACGTTTTCCGATCTCGCCCCACTTCGCTTCCTGTCTAAATACTGTCCTGTCAAAATGAAAGGCAAAAAATAATCTTTAAAATTAAAAATTAGAAATGAATATGAAAGTAATCAATCATGACCAACTGCTAATAGTTCATTTCTACAATGAAAATCAGTAATTATTTGCTTTTATGTAATGCTGCTGTCACGCCACTAAGAGGCAATAAAAGTCCAAAATGACAGCAAGACACAACTGAGAGCAAATTTAACACACGTTTTGTATCATCTGAAGATTATTTAACTGGCATATCAACCTAACACACAAATGTCCACCTTTCCACATCTTAATTGTTGCTGCTTCTTGTGTATGGCAGGACTCTTTCCCTGCACGTTTCAAAGCAGTGCACTTTGTCCACCAACCTTGGTATTTCACCACCACCTACAATGTAGTTAAACCCCTGATGAAGAGCAAACTGTTGGAAAGGGTAAACTGTGTTGCACAGAATTTGTGAAAAACAAGATGATGAAACACTTTATTTATGATGGACGAGAAAGTGGTTTTGACTTACTGTGTCTTTCAAGGTGTTTGTTCATGGTGATGAGCTGGAGAACTATTTCAAGGAGTTTGATGCTGAAATCCTACCTTCAGAATTCGATGGGAAAGGCGGCAAATACGACGGCAAGGCCACAGCAGCACAACTCTTTGACTAAGCTCTTTTTATCTGTTGCTGCACAAGAAAGCGACCGTGTGTTATTTTAGTTGTGTTGTACTGTATAGTAGAATGATCGAACGTGTTTTTGTTTTTCTGAGAGTGAATCCAGCAGCATAGAGAACAGCCAACCCGACTGGAAAAGTCTCCAGATGTCATTAAAGAGGAATGAAACAGATACAGCCAGTTAGTTCTCTGTGGCACTGTATTCTATTGGAGTGCTTGACATTCCTTACTAATCTTTGGGCAGGGCCCCATTTTAAGTTTTATCCCGAAATATAGATATTATTTTGTAACAGATGGCAGATGACAGAGTCCAGACATTTCTGTTGTTTCTCTTGTTAAGAGAGAATGGAAAAATACTCAACCCAGTCAATGTTTAAAACATAATTATAAGAATATATGATGTTTTGAATGGAGAGCTTTCTATAGAAAGTTACAGTGAGTACATAAATTTTCCATTATAAATAAAGTGCACATTTAAATAACAACTTTATTATATTGTCATGTATTTCCTGTAAAAGAAAACAAATAAAAACCTTTTGGAATGTCAAACATTGTACTTGAGTGCTACGTCTATCTATTTCTAGAAAATAAGCTGTACAAATTATGGCAATTGATTACAAAATTGAATACAAAAAAGGCTTAAAACTGACGTCATTAAAAATAAATAAAAACATTAAGGCAGTGAAAGAGTGCCATTTTTTGCAGTTGTTACAAACTGTCAAGAAAAGATTATTATATAATGACAGTTCAAGACGTAACGTGAAATAGCTAAACCACATCTAGAGTGTAATAAAACACTATGTCATTGTTCTTTGGTTTAATGTTAAATTTAGCAACAGTAAGCAAATAATTTGACACGTTTATGTATAGTGGTTTTGTATAACGACAGTAAGAAAGACAGAGATAGTTTCAAAAGATGCCAATAAATTGGAGACATTGTCAGATTATTGCTTCAATTGTTTATGCTTCCATCTACAGGAAATTATTTATTAAATACATTTAATGAAAATAATTGTGCCACTGTAGCAGCAACAAAATGATACAATTAAAAGTACAATGGAATAAAGAGTCAATAAAACATAAGGCAACCTGACAGATTATTCAAAACAAATATAAGAGAAAAACAATAGTTATTAGTCTCCACCTCTTTACCATCTCCTCTTGCCAAGTATGTTTTTCTTCACAAGGTTCAGTATAACCTTTTCGAAAACATTTTACAAATCCCTCTGCACGTTTTGTCAAGCTTTGTAGCGATACACATCTGACTCAACTTATGGTAAGTGTAATTTATTACCATATGAACTCTCTTTCAAATTCCTGCTTGAAGGTCAGAGCAAACTCTGTTGAGTCAGACCTTTAGAATCCATCATCTAGCCTCAACTCAGAGCAAACGAGAACACCGTAAAGTGTTGTGCTTAGTGTTGCACAAGGCATTATTTTTCCTCCTGACACTGCGGCCTGTTTTTCTCCCACTGGCAGATAGCGTTGGCATAACTGACTATGACTTTGTCCATCCAGGAAAGAGGTTGAGGAAAAAGAACAGCGCCTTCAAAGAAGCCAAGATGACCTCCATGAAGTGTCAGAGCGAAGATCACATTTTGCTGCTTTTCTGTGGAGAAACAATACAGATTTTTTTTAGGAAACCATTTTAATTTTAATGTCTTTATATAATCTTTTTAGAGGTAACCTTTCATTCTAGATGTATGTTTTTGATTCAGTAAACGAACCGACTCATAAGAGTCATTATTTTAGGAATTGGACTACACTTGATGCACTGTATGTTTTTCACTACAAGGAACTGACTCAGTCATTCATTCATGAGTCAAACTAAACTGGTTGTTATGTATTTATGTTACGTATTTTTGATTCAATCAAAAGAACTGACTCATGAAAATGATTCTTTCAGAAACTGGACAATATGCACCTTCAGGAATCTGAGAACATTGCACAATATGCATTTGATTTAGTAAAGAAAAGCCACGAGAGGCATTTCTTTTGGAATTGGACTACTGTACGCTGGCGTTCGTTCAGAAATCAGACTACTTTGGCTGTGCATTATGTCTTTGATTCACTAAAAAGAAGTGATTCACGACAGGCATTCATTATGAATCAAACTACATTTGTTGCATTGATCCACTAAAAGGAACAGATTCACAAGAGGCATATGTTTAGGAATCAGACTACACTGGTAGCACAATATGCTTCTGATTCACTAGAAAAACTCTGCTCACAAGAGGCTTTCATTCAGGAATTGACCAGTGGTTATGCAGTATACTTTTGATTCACAGGCATTTGTTCAGGAATTGGACTACACTGGTTGAGCAATATGCTTTTGATTCACTAAAAAGTACTGATTCATGAGAGGCATTTGTTCAGGAATCGGACTACATGGTTGAGCAACATGCTTCTGATTCACTAAAAAGAAGCGGTTCATGAGACATTCAATTGAGAATTCTTGCGCTGTCTGTTTTACACTGTAGATTAAGATTGTGGTGCAACTGTAGTGCAGTGAAACTGTCAGAGTATTTTAAAACGGTATTGCATTCGCATCGCCTTATTTTATTTTTAACTGAACCAGAATAAGTATTGTTTCTCAATCCTATTATAAATGGACTTTATTATTATTGTAAATTAACAGCAATAAATATCAATTAGACATATACTCAGAAGGCTCAATAATCCATTCAAATTTATATGCAAGGCTACAAAAGCTTCTGTTGTGGCCTCTTTAAAACTGCATCAACTTTAAAGTTCTGTTGAAGCTCAAGAAGATTAGATGACCCATATTTCCTTAATGCGAGGCAGTTAGGCTTGTTAATAGGGGTTCTCTGTTGGATCTTTCACCTGAGGCTGAAGGAAGAAGCTGACGGCAGTAATCTGATAAATAATCACAGAGAGAAGGATCAGATGGCCCTGAAAAATTCAGTACAGGTGTCCAATGAAGGATCTTAGAAACACGGTGGTGCTGAGAGTCTTAATGGGCGGCTAAAAGCACTATTAGGCCATACGTGTCGAAGACGCATGATCTTTTTTACACTCCTTTGGACAGTCCTTTGTTTAGTGGTTTCTTTTTTTTTTGCTTGTTAAAAGCCATTTGACACATCCATGAACTCTTCTTCCTAAAGATGTATAAAAATGGAAAGAATTAGGTAAAATAGTAAAAATCTAATATATAAATACCTGCTAGTGTGCGAGGTATCGTCAGCAGTGACTGGTGAACTAATGGATCATCTGAAGAGTTCATCAAGAGGAGAGGAACACTGATCTGATATAAGAGACATAAGATTATGGTTTTCAAAAAAAACAATATGACTTAATATAACTGGCTTTCAACAATATTACTTACATTTTGAATATAATGCACACAGCTTTCCTTCTCATAGTACTCCTTTAGGGAGTCGTGTCCACGAAACTTCCTAATAGAGACATACATTTTGAAAAGAATCGTTATGGGAACATAAGATGCAGTCAGAATTGTCTTATGAAAGCTTTTAAAGTACCTCATAATGTTGTCATCAATCTGCATGAGGGAAGTGGCCGTAAACAGCCGGCTGAGGTCGGCGGGCTCCATTTTGCTAGAGGTCGTATCAAATAAACTTGACCTACAGGACAGATTTACTTGACTCAGTTTCACAAGGGATAATTAGAGATATAAAGAAACTGGTTGACAGGAACAAGTGTCAGTCATACAGTTTAGAGGCCATTATCATTGATCAGTCAGAGTCAGATGTTTCACACAAATAAGGATACTTACCTGTGAGACAGAATGATTTTTTTCATGTTGTCTGCCATGAAGAAGTTGTACAGCCTCCTGCACTGATCCCACTGTAGAAATGTCTCCTGAGCCCTAAAGACAAACAAATAAAACAGAAAACCAAGTAGACAAAATTACATTTATTCCTTTGAGTTTTATATTAAGTGCATTAGTACTTTCTCACCTCAGAACACTATATCCCTGGCAGACGCTGATGCAGCACAGCACCCGCTCCTGATTGGCTGGATTTTCACCTAGGTACTTGCAGGCGATGTTTCCTCCCAGACTGAAGCCCACCACGATGAGCCGAGTTTGTGGGAATGTGCATTTAATGTAGCCCACCATGGCTGAAAACTCCCTGGTGCAACCTTTAATGCAGTGTTACATAATAAACGATAGTTAAACATAATAGAAATTAGCATTCAGTGGTTGTTGTATATTTTCTATATTAATAATATAAGTTTATTTAAATTCTATTTAAAATTCTAAAGAATATATATAATTTATAAATAATTATACATTGTTAATATATATATATATATATAAAATATAATAATTTAAAATGCTTGCAAAATGTTTTCAATGATTACGTACAGCGTATATATATATATATTGAATATTACATATACACACACACACATATAAAATACAATTTAAATATATTAAAAAAATTAACCAAAAAACTCTCATCTTATTATAAAGAAATTGTGTTTCACTGTAACCGCCTGGTTGTTTTTCACATGTCTGCTTGTTTCATAACAAACAAGCATGCTTCCCACACGTGGCTTACCGTAGGTGAACATCCTCGGGGAAGTCAGCTCAATGTTTGGTAGCGCTCCAAGATGGTTGAGTACAGCGCACCTGTAGCCTTGTTTCTGTGAATAATCCACAAAGGTCCGTACATAATGCTTCTCACTATGGTTACCGATCCCAGGACAGATCACCATGGTGATGTCATCTGTGATGGGACAGAGATAGATAAACTCTAGTGAAAGTACGAGCAACAACTTCGCCTCTCCAGAGGAATCGTCTTAATCATAAACACCCGAAGCGGATGAAAATGACAGCCTGTCAAGGACTAAAAATGCAAGAATGCACCATAAAAGGATTATTTGTGCTTAATGTTCCAGTCTTTTTAAACCGTATTATAGTTCTGTGTATATTTTTGAATCAAGATTTACTCTTTTGGGGTAAAAAATCCCTTTGCTATTGCAAAACCCAAGCTCACCTCCTGAACTGTGGATGCCTTGTGGCTCAAACAGGTTAAAGGTGGCAGTGGCTCCATCTGGCATGGGCAGGTACTTACGCAGCCCGCAAGGTTTAGGAGACTTTACCCTTCCCATCTTCCCATAAAGAGCAGTCTGGAGATGTCCACTCTTTCCCCATAACAAGGGAGGGATGTACCTGGATACATGGGCATGTGGCGTAATAGTTATAAAGTGTGGCTCAAAAGTAGAATCCAAATATTTATTTAACTAAACATTTACTCCTGGATTCTTCTAGTCATTCAACAGCAAACCGCATCGTAAAAGATGCCATGTGTTAAAAGACTGCAAAAAGATGACAAGAAAGCCTTCTAGGCAGCAGCACTCACTCTTTGGTTAGAATGGGGCAAGACTTGAGCAGGTAGCGACTGAGAGGGGTATCTTGACAGGTGATGTCAGGGGCCGCCGTGGGACACTTCAGGTTCAGACTCCGCACTATGACATACAGCACCGTGGCTACAGCAGCCAGCTTCATGCCATCAAACATGGCTGGCATTTCAGGAGATATGGTGCAGACATCTGCCTCCACTTGGGCACTCATGATGGATTAGTTTACTAATAGCTGATTTGAGGGGAAAAAAATAAAAGGAAAGACAGTAATATTTTAAGAACTTATATGAACTTTGAAAATGCATACATGAATATATACATAAGCGGACAGTATTTCAAATACCCCATTATGTTCAGATCAAATGGAAGAAGCCTAGGGAAATAAGCCTCTCAGTATTCATAAAATTATATGTGTAAAACTTAA
The DNA here is from genome assembly GCA_021397915.2 of Tor tambroides. Taxonomy (NCBI): domain Eukaryota; kingdom Metazoa; phylum Chordata; class Actinopteri; order Cypriniformes; family Cyprinidae; genus Tor; species Tor tambroides. The sequence goes on from JAFVLL020035388.1 coordinate 42,675, forward strand.
ATAATGAATAATGTCATTGTTTTTTGTAGAAAACATATGTTTTCCAAACATGGATACAAAGATTGCATATCTAAGAACTTGCCACATGTGTCTTAAACTAGATAATATTCCTCCTTATTATATATCGGACAGCACAACTGTACAGACACACATGCATATCTAGTAAAATAGAAAAGAGTAAATGTGCACACAGTTGATCGAACTTAAATAAAAATAAAATAAAAACACATATAAAGACAAGATAAATTACAAATACAAAAGACATAAATATTGCACATAGAATGGTAATAAATTCATACCACACCTTGACTGCTAAAAAATATGTGCTGGGTTACAGAGCAGCTTCCAAATGTCAATGTTCAGTCCAGCAGAAAAAAACAGGCACTTCACTGACCCAGATGTGTCATCCAGTCAAAGTGTCCTGCATCATGCAAGAGTTACAGGGGGTTAATCTGTCTGCTCTTACTGAGTACAAGTTTACAGTGACTCTATCATCAGAGTCAATCATATTTCTGACATAAACATACTTTGAATATTTTTGAATTTCATTATTCAGTATAAAATGCACTATAAGTGAATAAACCAGGAAGCGTTGAGCAATTTAAGTATTGCTTGTACGTTATGCCATAACAGAATATACTGAACTATAACATCGAATTCTTTTAGCATGCACTTACAAGATGCAAAAAGAAAACAGTGTATACCTTGTGTTCAAAGTTGTGCAGTCACTCTTATGTGCCGCTGCTCTTGACATCTTCACTGCACTCAAAGACATCAGACGACTTCAAGCAACAAGCAGCACGTAGCGTCATTCACTTTACACCCAGCAACTGAAGCGCGTCTTTATTCGTGTGATCTGATTGGAGGAGCGTCACAATGACGTCCGATTCGGCGCGCCTACAGTGCCATTGATATTCATTTGGTTACAGCACTATCACTGTGCGCTAGAATTACAATAGCGTCAACTTCACTGTCATTTAATAGCTGTTACCTGAAGTGAACAAAGAGTACAAAGAAATTACACTTAAGTTTAAGAATGGATACTGTGTTATTTATTTATTTATTTATACTAAAGAAGAAGTCAAAATATTGGGCCAAAAACATACTTAAGAGAAAGTTTAAAAAAAGTTCAATATGTAATTGTACTTAAGAAGAAGGCCGCTAAAAGCATAAGATCGCTTGCTTAAACATTTAAAGTAGCTAAAAGTAAACTTTTTTTGTGTGTGAATGAATGAACGAATGAATAAATAAATAACATTATTCTATGATAAATATGAAAAATAATGTTAAATAAATAATGTTATCCCTTTAAACGTCTTTGTGATGCATATAAATTAATTTCAACTTAACTCTCAGAACTCAAAATGCAAAAATAGCTAGATAGCTAGATATGATTCGTAGTTGATTTAATATAGCTTCATATATGAGTATCAGTGTGCTGATTGTTAATTTCCACAAGATGGCAGGATACAACTGAAAACACACACCATGACATGCATGGAGCAAGTTGTTTACAGTTTCAATGTATTACAAGTGCTTTCGTCAGAGTGGTATGTTCTCACAGAAATTCAGAGAACTGGAGAGAGCAGATGCAAAAGTGACAACAGCAGTGGACCAGCAGTCCAAGAACATCTCGAGGACTCAGTGTAGCAATTACACGGCAAATTCCAAGTAGGCTAAATGCACTCTGTAATGCACAACTGATTTGATCCCCCAATGATTGTGTTATTTCCCGTAAGTGCCATAAATGAAACTCAGTTAAGTGACGCTAAATAAGATGGATATTTTGTGAGACAATCAGGATCTTAAATGCCTGACGTTTAAAATCCAGCTCCGTGATTTCCATACAGCCGACATCCATTATGTTATTAGAGATCAGTGGCTCCGCTGGAGGAAAATCAACCTCACTTTATATTCAATAAAATCAAGTGGGACTGGCTAAAGTGTCTGTAGAGGAGCATTTAGACACGAGCTCTTAAGGGCCATAGCAACAGAGCCAAGAGAGACATTAATAAGCTATTTTTCATTATGCATAAAATGGAATGGAATCTAGTGGTGCATGAACAATTGGTCTTCTCCTTAAACGTTTTGACTTTGTAAAGTCCTTTCAAGTTTGGGGTTAAATATAATACCTTTTCTTTTTCCTTATTTCTAATTTACTGGATCTTCCAGTGTCCAGCAGCTTTGCATATAGGTAGGCAAAAAGCACAAGATACTAAAAAAAGCATGCACGATGATCACAAATTGACCATCACCCACACTTTGCATCGACCTGCATGCATAAATGCATCTTAGCTAGAGCAATACATACACCCAATACCTTGACCTTACAAAGCCCAATTATGTTTTTGCAAGAATGCAGCATTTTGTTTATAACACAACAATCCGCTTTATCTCGCTTTCCATTACTGTTGTGAAAAAACCCCGTTATCTTCAGTTGCATAATTTAACAGCAAGTTGGGCCTAGTTAATGTTTAAATGAACACTTCCAACATCTGCAGAAGCCTAAATGATGCATTCAGAAAAATCAGCTCTTTTAATATCTTTAAAGAGATTCTGAAGATTCTATCATAATTTATTCACCCCACTTTTGTTATTTATATGGTGGATCAGAAAGACAACCTCATTCATTTTCACTATATTAAAAAGATATAAGTGTGAATGGTGGTGACGGACACTGTCAAACACAGAATATTCCCATAAAGGTTCCCGTTTGGTTTTGGGAACCGAAAAAAGTTCGGAAAAAATTGTTAGCTGGGTTTTTGTATTTGACAGAAGAAAGAAAGTTATTGCCTACAGGTTTGAAAAGACATTAGTAGGCTAAATATTTTCCGTTTTTTAAACACAGCAAAATGCCTGAAACCACCAAATGTTTTCTCGTTCTGTAAATCGAGCTGTTTTGTTTACTGTACTAAGTCAATCAAGCAGCGCACCGTTATTCGCACTAATGACTACCCTGGGGGCGGGGCCACGGGCGGGGTTACATTTTAAAAACAGGATGTAATTGGCTGAGAGCAGAGATACACGTGGGAGCGCACATATTGTCCCTCTCTCGCCTCTAATCTTGCCCGTAGTCATAACGGCGAACGGATTCACACCGAACGACTCTTGAGACCGACGAGAAGTTCACCGAAGAACTACAATTCGGAACCATGAGAACTTTCTCAAGCTTGTTTGTTAGTTTGCCACTTTTTGCGGCTTGTCTTCTTGCTGTTTCAGTCTCCAGTGCGAGCGGTAAGTGTTGTTGTTTTCGTCTGTGCGTTGAGCGCTATAGAAACAGCATGGCAAACTACATTTATAAACAAAGCAAGTTGAAGTCGACGGTTCTTATTAGTTTCATGTTAAAAGTTTTAAATATCCAGACACCAAACAGCTTATTTTTTAATATTCTTTTTGTGTAATATAGCCTGTGTTTTTACTTTCATAAATTCAGTAATGAATGAATGATGTTTAGTGTCCATTCTTTAGACTGTCACCTTGTAAACAAGTCTTGGCGGCTTCACTTCATTAAAAGTCCCTGTGGTTATCTAGTTGATGTCTCTCTTGGACTAAAATGTACATTATTCGTGTCTCTTCTTGCGTTTAACGCCTTGAGCTCTCTGCTTTGTCCTTTTGTGGTCACACTATGTGTATACAAAACATCATGTCCTGATTTCAATCCATTACCAGTGACCTACAGGCTTGGACAGACTTTTATAGCTGCATGGTCAGACGTGGAAGACCATTTGAGCACCAGTTTCATGCTTTGGCTATTGTTAAGATTTTATGACAGCGTGTTTAAATTCAGTTTCTCCATATATCCTGAACAAACAAAGAGCGATGACCTTTTTGTGTATTCACTATTTAATTGGCCCTATTACTCATTTTAGCCTCCACGGATGTTGTTACTTGTTTAAGAACACACTTCCCCATCTGCCGTTGAGCCTCGGGCCATGATCTGGCTCCAGTCTGTAGGTGTGGCTCAAGTGACCAAATCACTGAGTCACTTCCAATGAATGTGGCCACTTTAATATGCAGCGGAGCCCAAAGAGGCCAGGGCACTTCCTGCCACTAACAACCAGTGCAGCAGGACAGGTTTGCGCAAACTTTTGGAAAATTTGTCCTCTTTCCTGCAGAGTTTCATTACTGTAATGTTTACTGCTACTTGATTGGTTTGTGGTTGTGTTCCAGAGAGTTTTCCATGTCAAAGCATTTTCCGTGAAGTTTTCAAATGGTACAGTTGTCGCCTCCTTGATATTCTTCATTCACACTTTAAGTGATGAAATTGGTGCTCAGTGATGTTAAACATTGAGAAAAGAGAATTTTGCACATCATTTACTCATCTTCATGGCTTTCCAACACCTGTGATTTCTTTCTTCCTGCTCAAAAGCAGATGTTTAGCAGCTGCTCTTTTCTATAAAGTGGAAGTGAATGGTGACCGTGTCGGACAAAGAGCACTGTAAAAGTTGTCTGTATGACTTTTGTAATATATTTCAACAGTTCTATAAGCAAATTATAGTTTGAAGTAAGGAAAAGACCGAAATTTTATTATTATTGACTGTTACGCTTCTCTATGCAGCTGACAAATTTTAATCCAATTTGCATATTCAAGCATGGCACATCAAAATGTGTCACACCAGGTTTGATGTCAAAGATGCCAAACATCATTATTATTCATAAGGGACAGAATTGAAATATTCACATATTCAAATAGCGTTAATAAGAAGACTCCTATCAATCTGTTCAAATCTTTATATTCAAGCATGGTGCATCTAAATGTGTTACACCAGGTTTGATGCCACAGATGCCAAGGGTCATACTAACCAATCTAGTAACAGATCACAATCCACAAAATTTAAATATGCATATTCAAATAGCATTAATGGCATTTTTAATCTATAAAGAAGATTTTCGGTTAATACTGATTAAGAGTTCAGTCTGTTTAAATCGCATTATTAAAACATGGTGCATCAAATTTTGACACAGCAAGTTTGAAGTCAAAGATGCCAACCATCATTAGTACTAAGGGATCTAGTAGCATTTCACAAGGCATGGCATTTGAATAAGCATATTCAAATAATGAGATCTGAGATCTACAAAGATGATTTTCAGTAAATAATGACTTGGATGTTCATCTGTTCCTCACACGAATCTATATTATGGCCTTAAGATTTGGAATATAGTCTATGGACTATTGTTATGGTGACTGTTGGAGCTTGACAGCTGCTGGTCATCATCTAGTGTCACTGTTTGCAAGAGAACAGCATCAACATTCTGCCTAACACCGGAAGAAAGAAATCATACAGGTCTGGAACAACATGGGGATGATGAAATGATTACAACTTTTCATTTTTGAGTGTACTATCCCTTTAAAAGTTGAGAATAGTTTGTCTCACTTATTGGATTGAGAAGGTAAACGGCTTTGGATGGAAGCTGCACTCTCAAGCTGATCTAAGATCAGCACTCATCCACCAAAATCTAGCAAAAACTGCTTAAAATCAGCAAAAAGACACTTATCAACACAGCCCAGGCCTCTCAGGTCAGCTGACAGAGAGTACGCTAATTATAGCGACTACACAGCCTCCCGCTTTTCACTCACTCTCTTTTGCAAGAATGTGTTTGCGAGCCGTTGAAAAGCTGTCGCGTGGCCCGTGCCATCTGGCAGCAGGGTCTTCCCCTCCGGGGATGGGCTCATTTGTCCTGACTCTACTCCTAATAGCAGTCCAATGAGACTGCTTCTCCTGTGATTAATTTTCAATAAGCCCTAATCAATGTTTCATTCATAGGCAGAGCAACATGGCATTTCTCATTTCGCTCCATCTTGGTCTCATGCTCCATTTTCCAATCTGCTGCATTGAATTTTTAAAATCGCATATTCCAACACTTGTCAGGAAACTTTTGTTACCAGTTTTTGAACAAATACACTGCACTGGATTTATGTTCATTTTGAATCTGTGGCTCGAGTGTAAAACATGGCAAAATATTATGCTTTGCATTATAGCATTTCCAAGTAAGATTAATTATAAGCCTATTTGCGTTGCCTTAGAGAATGGCTGTTTTCTCTGTACGTCAGAGTGTATTTTTAGTCTTTGTGGGTTATTTTTAAGAGCAGATGGCTGTGGTGTTTTAGAGAAATGCCTTTAGTTTACAGAAATCTCACCTGAAGATGCAAGCTCACTGACAGTTTTCTAAAAAAAAAAAAAGCAGTTTATTGGTCAAAGAACGGTACGTTTCTTATGTGCGCGCCATATCTTTATGGATCATTTGCTTGGTCATTAAGAGGTGCAAGCCACATGGCTCAGTGCATTGAGCTGCTCTGGGAGTTTTAACGTGGGATTCAGTGACGTAGGAATGTGAGGTTTGGAACACCGAGTTCCCCAGTGCTGTATGAAGGCATCTTAAATGATGTGCAAATGACCGCATAGCTGAGAAAACACACTGTACATTAACACACACCTACACACATGCATATTCACACCAGAAGTAATGTGGAGTAACAAATCCAGGACACCTTTAGCGTAAAGTGTGAAGCCATAAGCCTTAAAGTAAGTTCCATGGTAGTCTTAAAAGGTAAACTAACACTTTAGGAGTCTAAATATGCACAGAGGTTGTAACACAAATCAGCACCTAGACACAGATCACCTATTTTTAACAAGTTAAAAGGTTCTGTTACATTACTTGGATGTTATATGCATATTTTATCAGTGTCAAATCTTACAGAGGCAAGGCTTAATTTTTTTTCTTTTTTTCCCTTAAATTGTTCATTTTAAGCCCACTTGTGAGCTGTTTTGTGCTGCTGTGTCTTGTAAACACCCTTTTCATGTTTGATTATATATTCTGCATATTCATGTTTACTTTTTTTATGTATTACCCATGCCTTCATCTAACCCTCAAATAATCTTTAAAACAACTGCCAATAATTTAATAACACTGTAATGTGTAAATCTCAAAACTAATTTCATAAACTTTACTGTAAATTTTAATGTTGTGATTTTCTGGTGTTTATGATACACTTGTAGTGTTTTAAACAATTTGTAAATAAAAAAAACTGTTTTTATTTTTTATTTATTTAGACAAAATATAGAAATGTAACATTGTCCATACATCAGTTATCAGCTACAACATGAAAATAAATATTGGCAGCATATCTTCAATTAATGCTCTTTATAAGTTACAGTATTTTTTTTTTTCTTCCGTAAACTGTCTTAAAAGTCAAGGACATTTTGTGTCACCATATATGACTATTTTAAGACCTTACAATATCACTAAATTACAGTATCAAACCTATAAACGTCTTTAGCCCGTAAGCAGTGCACTGCATATTGAGTACAGTTGCATTTCCTATCATTTCGTGAATCCCCTAGAATCAAACTGGGATTCGGTGTGTAGGTGTGTTGTTACGTTTGCATGCTCTCACATGCACATGTGCAGTGTTTTGGTTGTCCTGCAGTCTGTTGTTTTTGTTTTGCACCTGTTCTTAATACGACAGTCAAGAGTTCTTTTGTTGGCCAAGTGTGCGTGATCCGCTCAGCAGATTGTAGCTGAATGACTCCTCATGCCAATGACTCATTTCTAAAGCCCTTCCCTACTTTTTAAGCGTTATTAGTTATTATGTAATTATTGTACTCATAAGATTGCAGATCAGGTCATGCTTCTTTTTGAAATGACTCAAGTGACGTCCCAGATATATGAAAAGAAGGAGCGAGTGGTTTTATGGTTTTGAGCTCTTCTGTTATTTTCAGCCTCAAACTGTTCATTTTGGTTCTTTAAGTTAAAAAATGTAGTATTTTTCTGGCAAACCATAACCATAATAGTAGCACATCAAATGTGTTTGTTATTGGACTATTTAGTTTAAAATTTAAAGCTGAAGTTTGTCATTTTTGTGCCACTAGTATCACCAAACTCAATTGCAGAAATATTGTAACAGGCCAGCCATTGGTTCCATTGGTGTTATTCCAAAATTCTTATTTTTAGGTGTATCCCTTTAAGGCTGCACATTTTTAATATCATTGCAGTCACAGTAAGAGTGTTTTGACCATACTGGGATTGGGTCAATTGCACGTTGGTTATTACTCATTTTGTGAGTTGGCTCAGCACTGCCGGCTTGTTTTTTCAAGGTCACAGTTGCCTGGCCAAACTTCATTTCTGCTTTCTTTGTCCCTGTTTGCGTGCCTCATTTGTGAGAGAGCAGTGAACACTCCCACAGTTGCCTGCCTTTACACGTTTAACTCCGAGAAAGACCATGTGATATACTATAGCCTTTTGCCTAAAGCCATCTATCCGAAAGCCTGTGGGAATAATCTGCTCTCACTCCCATTTCAGAGCTTTTGCTGATCAAAAGGCCAGCTCAGCTGATGAGACGCTGATCAAATGTTTCACTTCATCAAACAGCTTTGCGTTCAGCTGATGTGTTCAGTTCTCTCTAATGGCCTTCCAGAATGTATTAGGTCAACACTGAGTTCTCTGACAGTTAAACTAGGTTATGTATAGCTGGTAAATGTTACATGATACATCATGATGTGGATTCCTTGATATGAATGATTATCCACCCTGTTTAATTTTCATACAAATAATCTCATGTATACTTTAAAGCAATAGTTTACCTAAAAAATTCCTCAACCTCATGTCATTCCAAACCTGTTTTTTTCCCCGAAGAGGGGATGTTTATGCTTCTTTTTTCCATACAGTGAAAGTGAACGGTGCCTAGAGAACTACTACTAGTGCTAGTCAAAAATAAAATAATAAATAAATGTTAAATGAAATAATTTAAACATAAAAACCTCAATAGATAAATTAATTTCAAACTGACAAATTAAAATTCATGTTTTAAAATGTAGTTAAATGTAACAATAAAACTAAATTAATAAATCATTTTTTGACACATAAATACACATATATAAAACAATTTAATTCATGTTTAAAAGGTATTTCAAGTAATAAATTAATACATTTACATTAAATAAAAACAAAACAATAACATTTTCCAAGTAATTTTATTATTATTATTATTATTATTATTACTATTATTAATAATTAAAATAAAACTTAAATTATTTTAAATGCATTTTATTTTTTGCAAATTGCATAGAAATTTTTTTACCAGTCATTGTATGGAAAAGAGCAGCTTGAACATTCTGCAAAACATCTTATTTTATTTTCCACAGAAGAAAGAAAATCATGTGGCTTTGGAACGACATAAGTTACAGTAAATAATGGCACAATTTTCATTTTTTGCTTATTTATCCTGTTAGATACAAGAGTTTGCCCACAAATATGTGCCCATGTCAAAGATATTCCGTGCAGATGGACAGCAACGGCTTCGGTTCAGAGTTCCATTTCTATGGAAACAAAAGCAGAATTGTGACTAGCAATGAGTTGTGTTTAAGGTTATTAAGCCGCAATGAATTACTTTCAGTTCTCAACTTCACGTCAATTTTGTCATAACTGTTCGGCAAGAAAAACTTGAGTATGAATCCTTCAGGGTATCCATAGACAGTTTCTGTTCCCCATGGAGTTTTCTGTGCTTATCTGTGATGGATGGGTTGATCTGAACTGAAAAACAGTTTGTTCCTGGCATATCATATAAAAGGCAATTTCAAGGGAATTTTTATTTTATTATTTTTCCAAGAACTAAAATTAGTTTTCTTGAGAAGATTGAAAGGAATTGTGCTTTCAGCTTTCTGGTATAGCGTGAAAAGGAGGATGCATTCCATTCCAAAGATAAACATTGCAATCGTTTGGATAAGAAGGTTTCTGTTTATGCAGGCCGGGGCTTTATCGTTATCCCAGAAGCTTCAGCCCTGAGCGTGAAGGCCGTTGCCTTGTGTCACAATTAGAGGAGATTGTTCACCAAATGATGTCTTGGCGTGAAACAAGTTCACACGGTTGAAACCTGCAGTGGAGCTGCATGAAACGTGGGCTAATTATCATTTCGAGTGCCATTCACCTCGAATAAACTCTGCTGAGTGTCTCTGTTGTGGTATTTTGGATCGGCGCCAGGGGAGGACACAACGATGCGCAGGAAGTCTCTCACGGAGGTGTCATTTACACAGAGTTGTGGGAAGCCAGCACAGATTGTGGAAAGTTGTAACTCCGCAAATTCAAGGCCTATATGTGTCAGGCTAAAATTAACAGTTAAAGATAGTACCAGCTCCAAAAATTGGAGTTGGATGTTTTTGTGTTTTGGTTTCCATTTCAGGATATACATAAAAATGTAAGAGGTGCAGTTTCTTTAGCATAGTCCAGCAAAAAATAAAAATTCTGCCTTTTTTTTTTTTTTTTGCTCCCCCTTATGTAGTTCCAAATCCATACACTGTTTAATTTTTTTTCCTTCACTTTTTATGTATTCAATTTTTTTTATCATCATTACTTCAATTGATCCTTTAGGAGATTCTTTACTCAATTTATTACATTTACCTTTCATATTTTATTATTTATTTTATTTTTTTTTTTCCGCTAAATTTCCATGTGCATTTCCATACTTTTTTCCTCAGTCCATTGCTGTCCCATGTAAACATTCCTGACCTTCACAAACAATTTTTATATAGACCACAGCACTGCAAAGAAACATCTAGAAACGTCTATTTTGTCTGTAATGCTGTGGCCTCGTCAGCAATTTGGGTCGTGTCCACTTTGTCCAACCCTAATAAAAACATGACCAAACAGTGAACCCATTGTCTTTTCCACTTCCCTTTTTTAAAAGAAACAGAAATCTAAACCATCAGAAAATATTGCTGATGGCACTGAATTAAACCAAAATGAGCATTATTCATGAAACACAAGATGAATAATTTCTCTGTAATCCTTTGTAAATTCATGTCGGATGGATTTGAATGTGACAATTTATATAAGTATATAAAAAGTCATTCTGTTCATGTTTAATTAATGAGCCCTCTTGAGTTTTATTGAAAGTTATGTCAATAATGGATGTAATATCAAATCTTTTTTTTCTCAGCTGACAGCTGTGAAGTAAATGTGTGCTTGAACGGAGGAACCTGTGTGACCGAAGAAGGAAAAGATCCTTTTAAATGCATTTGTGCTGAAGGATTCACTGGACCCACCTGCAATGAGACTGATTTTGGTAACAGACTTATCAGTTATTTATATAAATATATGTGAAAATATATGTGCAAAGGTTACTTGTATCCATTTCAGTTGAGTCCATTCATTTCTCACATGACCTTTGCTCTCAGGGCCCTGCAACCCTAACCCTTGTAAAAACGATGGCTTTTGTGAGATCGTCGCCAACTCCCGAAGAGGAGACGTCTTCAGCGAGTATGTCTGCAAGTGTCCATTAGGCTTCGATGGAATCCACTGCCAGAACAGTGAGTTGCTTTTATCCAGTCTATTGGATCTGTTTCACACCAAACGTATAAGTGGAAACACCACTGACAATTAGAAAAAACTCAGTTGGTGTGAAATCAAATTTACATTAGGACTGAGATCACATTTGCATCCAAATGGTAATTAATTGAGACAGAACAGAATTCAAATGGCAAACTGTAGCTGTAAACTGCTTAACTCATCTGGATTCAGTCAGATTTACTGAGTAGAAATGCTGTTGAAAATGCATTCGCATTATTGAAATTTTACGGGCAAAACATCCATTGTCTATTAATAGTGTAGTGACATATGAATCACAGCTCACACTGGAACCACTTTCAAACCAAGCAGTTTTCTGTTGGCCAGCATGGTGAATTTGCATTAACATCCTTAACCTGTTTCAAAATGTGTGAATGCTAGTTGACACATTTTATATTTCTTGTGAAGTTTGACTGGCCATAGCTCCCATGCAAGGACAAATTAGGTACTGTATTGCAGTGTTTCTTACAAGAGTTTTTTGCACAGCAAGGCTAACACATCACATGCAGCTGTTCTCTTCAGAAATGCATGACTAATTATTTCACCAAGTACCGTGGTCTACGTCAATTCCAGGAGCTCTTCGGATGTAATGAGGGCGGATGGTCAAAACTCCAAGTCTTAACAGATGCAACTGTTCAGACGCTTCAGTCTCTGCTGTTGGCTGCAGGGCAAACAGACCTACATCGCTCAACACAAAACACCACAACAAGCAGCCAAGTCATGACTGCATAGCCCCTCTCATATGCCCCTCTGATGAGAGAACCAAGATATTTAAATTCGGTAATCTTGTTCAGTGGCTGCCCTGTAACTCTAATTGTCCTGTCAATCTGGGGCCCGCACTTCATGTACTCAGTCTTCTTGATATTGAGGCGCAGTCCATGCACATCCAGCCACTCGCTCCAATCTTGCACTCGATGTTCAAGCCCACAACGGGTTTTGTCAGCTTGGAAGATATCGTCAGCGAATAGAAGTGTCCAGGGCTGAGGCACCTGAATATGCGCTGTGGCCGTGTCCATGCAAAGGATGAACAGGAGCGGAGAGAGGGCAGATCCCTGGTGCACGCCGTCGGTGATCGGGAATGGTTTGGACAGGCCGGCGGGGCATCGGACGACGCTAGTGGTGTTGGCATAGAGGAGCTGGATCCACCTTACGTACTCTTGGGGAGTGCCATGCGAGTGGAGAGAATGCCAGATAAGGTCCCGGGCACGTAATCAAATGCCTTCTCAAGATCGAGGAAGGCCATGTGTACTGGCTGGTTCTTCTCTTGGTGCCTCTCCAGCAACAGCCTGACGGCATAGATTGCATCAGTAGTCCCGCTTCCTCTAACAAATCCACACTGATTGGGGCTAATGGAGATGATCTTTCGGAGACGGGTATCGATTACACGCTCGAATATCTTCATGGCGTGGCAGAGCAGGCAGATTGGGCGGTAAGTGGTGCATTCGGCGACATCACCTTTGCCTTTCCAGATCGTGACCGTAAGACTGGCAGTCCACGCTGAAGGACACCCTTGTCGATGATTTTGTTGAACAGTCGAGTGAGGACTTCAGCACCTCGGTGTCCAAGTAGCTTCCACGCCTCAGCGGGAATGTCATCGGGCCTGGGGGCCTTTCCGTTTTTCATCTTTTTGGAATTCCTCGTTGCATGACGAGTCAAAGTACTCTTTCAAGCATTGCAAAATAGTGGGGGGATCGCGGAAGACTCTGTGGTCGGCGTCTTTGATATTCATTACTTTGACTGCCCTCTTTATTTCGGGTCCCGTAGCCTTGTCCACCGTGTACCTGCTCATACCCATCTCGCGAACCCCCGACATGTCCGTTGAGGTCGCCGCCAACCAGGAGATGCTCATTTATGGTTATTGATCGAAGGTGATCATCGAACTGGTGCCAGAAATCTTCCTTCTCAGCGTCAGTACACCCGATCTGGGGGGCATAGCAGGAGACCACCCTCAAGATCACCGACCCAGTGTCGATCTTAATTGACATGAGGCGATCCGAGATGCGGCTGACCTCAACTACGTTGTCACGCAGCTTTTTACTGATGATGATCGCCACTCCATTTCGGTTGTTTGTTACTCCATAGTAGAAGAGCTTGTATCCTTCTCCTATGTCTCTCACCTTAGTGCCTTTCCATTTTGTTTCTTGCATGCAAGCAATATCGATGCGCCGGGTTCTCAATGCATCGGCCAGTTCACGGGTTCTTCCAGTAAGCGTGCCGATGTTAAGGGTCATGAGTCGTAGATGTTGGACTAGCTTCTTCAGCCTGCCCCGTCCTTGGGAATATAGCCCTTGTCCACTTCTCACGTCGTTTGGGCGGGGACGGCGCGTGTCATTTTTGGGGGACGCTCTAGCATTTGGATCCACGTGTCGTTGAGGCATTTGCATTTTTGCAACAACAATTTAATTCTATAATTGGACATATTCAGTGGAGAATACATGGCGTTGAACTTGATTTTTGGAAGCAGTATATAATAGGAGAGGCGGGGTTTAAAAACAAGGGCTTAGTGTTGTCATGCATACAGGAAATTTGTATCAGAGGAGGAAGTTTATGAAGAAAGACGCTTCTTTCTTTGGAATAATTTGCACTGATGAAACACTCGCAATATTTTTTTTCTGTGGAACACAAAATTAGACGGTAAAAAAAAACAATGTCCATGCTGCTATTTTACATAGAAATGCAAGTGACCAGGGTTGACAAACTTCAAAAATTAAAATAAAAAATTATAGTGCTGTCAAGCAATTAATCGCATCCAAAATAAAAGTTTTTATTTACATAATATATGTGTGTACTGTGTGTGTGTGTGTGTGTGTAATATAAATTATATGAATAAATACAAGTAAATATTTTCAAAATATATACTGTGTGTGTGTATATGTATATGTGATATGTGTGTGTGTATGTATGTATATGTTTGTATATATATAATAAATATACAGAGTACACACACACACCTTATGTAAACAAAAACGTTTATTTTGGATGTGATTAATCGCGATTAATCGTTTGACAGCATTACTAAATAAATAAATCGAATAAATAAAAAATCCTAACTTGATCAGCAAATGGATTTGGCATTTTCTTCCTGAAATAGTTTAAAATTCGCATTTGAAAATAATTTATTATCATTATTTAATTTAATGAAAACCTGTTTAGTTACCATCATTCTTCAAAATATCTTTTTTTTTTTTTTTTTTTTTTTGGTCTTTGAAATAAATTCATACATGTTTAGAGCAGCATGAGTAAATGACAGAAACCTTAATTTTTGCATGAAATTTTTTTTTTTTTTTTTTTTTTAAGAAAGTAAATTGGGTCACTTTTGGTCAATTGTTATTTTCCCATTTCATTTTGATTTCACAGATTTGACAAAGCAAACTTGTTCTTTCACAGGTGAGACATTAATCTGCGAGAAGAGAGAAAGAAAAAACAGAAATCCCTCCATAATTGAATTTGCTTTTCCATGCTATACATTTAAGACAACATGGATTGTTTAGTTCACCACAGAGACTCCCTCACCTTCTCTCTGATTACAGTGCATATTATGGCTTTGGTGCCAGATTTCCCGCACTTGATAGCAGGGTTATGATGTTTTGACTGGGTTTAGTTAAGCATGCGGGCTCATCTTTGGGAATGTGGCTAGATTAGAGTGGCAGTGACGTTGAGATAACTGTTTAGAAGCTTCTTAATCCCTCAGGGAGACGTCTAAATCATGCTCGGATGATGGCAAAGATGGTGGAGTATGCAAACTCATACACTGTGTAGTTTAGTGCCTAACATAGTGGCAGCACAAATTAAAATATGACTGTAGCATAGCACACCCACGCTGTCGCACACTAGCCCTGTTGCTGGGGTAAAATGCAAGTGGAGGAGGCAAAGTAAATGAAGTCCGCACATAACCTCGGCTCTCAGCTGGCAGAAATGTTTCACTGACAGCATGAAATTGGTCTGAAAGCCCCGCAAGAGGCCGTGAAATCTGTGTCAAAAGCTTTTACGCAGTGGAGCAATGGTCACATTAGCTGAGCTGATTGAAATAGAAACCTGCTGGAGGGTTTAAATACAGAATCAGTGGCTCTTTTGTGTGTCTGCAAGTAAGTTGAAGAGTTAACGAAGCGCTTGATTCCTGCATCTAAAGCTAGCTAGCTAAATTGGTGCTGCCCTTCTGCCACTACGGTGTAATTTCCCTATTTTTCACTGAATAAGAGCTAGTTTTTTCACTCGAATTTCTCACCTCTAATTGCTGTATTTTTCATAAGTAATGTCTTTATTTTCCTTTTTTCTCACTAATCTTTCACAACATTGCGGACAAGGGATTTTAATGGCTGGTTAGAGCTTGAGCGTAAAGCATTTACTACAGCAGTGTAGTATTTACAGTATATGTATATATTTATATGTAGCATTTATTCATATTTTAAATGAGCTTTTATCTTTAAATTTTCAGTTTTCATTTTAATTTGTTTAAATTTAGTATTTAAATTTAAAAAATCATTTTTGTTATATTTTATTAGACTTTTTATACATATTTTTATTCATATTTTTATTTACTTAGTTTAAATATTTATATTTATTTTATTTAAACTTTTTTTTAATTAATGAAAACTAATTAAAACTAATTTTGATATATACATCAAAGCTGAATAAATAAGGTTTCCATTGATGTATGGTTTGTTAGGATAGGACAATATTTGGCCGAGATACAACTATTCCAAAATCTGGAATCTGGAAAAAGGTGCAAAAAAAATCAAGTTTTGATATATTTACTGTAGTAAATTTACAGAATATCTTCATGGAACATGATCTTTACTTAATATCCTGTCCTGTAATATCCTGATTTTTGGCATAAAAGTAAAATCGATAATTTTGACCCATACAATGTATTTTTAGCTATTGCTACAAATATACCCATGCTACTTAAGACTGGTTTTGTGGTCCATGGACCACATATGGTCCATAGATCATGGCTAACAAAACGAAATGAAATAAAGCACTACCATTGTATTAATCATCATCTTATTAATGTTTGTGTTGTCTCACTTCTACGACTGTACAAACATGTCACTGTTCAGACCAACTTCTTAGTTAGAAAGATTATTTCGCAAAATGTCCAAATTGCACCTTATTTTGGTCAAGAATCGCCCACTTAGACAGAAAGAGACAGTATGATGGAGGTAGAAAGCAACCAGTAACACTTAGTTTTGTTTTTACTTGTTTAGTGTCAAGTGAGTATAGATTATACAACAAAAATAGGCAGACATTAAAAAATACATATATATATATATATATATATATATATATATATATATATATATATAGTGCAACCATCTTCACGAACAAATAAAAATAAAAAGTGGAAAATGTATATAGATTCTTTTGACACGGTCTTGTCTCTTGTGCATAGACTGTATTGTAGGGAGGCCATTTCAAGACAACATTACAGAATCAGCAAGTTGTAAAAGCTTTCTTTTGTTCTTTCCCAGCGTGCTTCAGTCTTTTCTGTTGGATGCCCCAATTTTACTGTCACATGTGGAAGTGGAGACCTGCTGACCTTGCATTTTATTGATTTGGATGAACTGACATAAGATTGCATTTCACATTATGTAGCTAGATATTGATGTTCTCTGAGTAATACAATGCACTGCTGTGTTGAATTGCTTCTCGGTGGGCAGCAATGATCCGCTTCTTACATTAACATTAGGAATAACCGCTAACATTTTACAGTTTTACTCTGAGTTGCCATGCTTGAAATGGGAACTTGAAATGTAAGGCCCTTGTGAAAAAGAAGTGTGCTTAATTGTATTGAATGTGCATTTGTAGTGTACTTCAAATCTTAAAAGTGTTTTTTTTTTTTTTTTTTTTTTTTTTTTAAACTGTACTTACAGATAATATAATAGTAATGAAATAAAAGACCATTTAAATGGACTTGAAGAGAGTATACTTTCATGACTATGTTTCTTAACACACTTAAGTTCACTTCTAAAGAGTGCACTTTGTAATAATTTCTAAAGTTTTACCTTAAAGTACATTTTAAGTAGTGCTGGGCAATGATTAATCGCATCCAAAATAAAAGTTTTTGTGTACATAATAATATATGTGTGTGTATTGTGTATATTTATTATGTATATATAAATACACACACATGCATGTGTATATATATTTAAGAAAAGTATGTTATTTATTTATAATTAAATAATTTATATTATATCAGTATAAATATATACATGTAAATATTTTCAAAATATATACTGTATGTGTGTGTCTTTATATATAGATAATAAATATACACAGTACACACATATATTATATAAACAAAAACTTTTATTTTGGATGCGATTAATCGCGATTAATTGTCATTGTTTAATTATCTTTTGATGTGCTTTTGAAAAAATACATGTGTTTGTGTTGCCTGCCTGATGACTGACATATTAAAGCACATGTGAAGTACTTGATTATAATAATTATAATACAACTGCAGTGTGTTATTCAATATTACATTAACGTTCATATATAAATTGCAACTTATGGGGTCTCAAATCTTAATGCTATTATTTGGTTCCGTGCTAAACCCCGTGTATAGCCTCCTATTATCAACAGGCTAAATATTAAAAGTCATTCAACTATTGAAAACTCCTTAGAAAAGTCACTAATTAGCTTGTTAGCAGTTAAACACATTGTAGAGTTCATAATGATGTAGTTAGCATTTAGATAGTTCACAGTTAAATGTTTTTTGCAAGCTTTGTATTGTGCTAATTTCGTGGTGTTGCGGCTTGTTTCCATAGCGTTGTGGTGATTTCATTGTGTTGTGCTAATTTTGTTGTGTTGCGGCTTGTTTCCATAGCGTTGTGGTGATTTCATTGTGTTGTGCTAATTTCGTGGTGTTGCAGCTTGTTTCCATAGCGTTGTGGTGATTTCATTGTGTTGTGCTAATTTCGTGGTGTTGCAGCTTGTTTTCATAGTGTTGTGGTGATTTCGTTGTGGGCCACCAAAATTTTGTGATGTTGTATGGTAAAACCAAACAGCATTGTACCAATCTTTATCTTATTAATAGGGAGGAAACATAGATGCAAAAAAAAATGCAGCTTGAAGCTTAGATTCATCCAGCTAGTCATTTTAGGTCAGTCAAGCACAAAGTGACCACTCTTAACGCTTACAGGGAAGTATTGCTCGCTGACCTCTGGAGGTTTGGAAGTGTTTCAGTGTGTCTGAGCACTGCTTTGGCACTGGACCACTGTGACCGGTCACACCCAGTCACGCTCCATCTGCACACACCAGATAATCCCACTGATTTCCTTCAGTTTTGCTGGAATGTTCTGTTGCAGAGTGACTTTCTGTCTTTTTTCTTTGTTTAATGTTTTGTTTTGTTTTTCCCCACAACATATAGTGCACTTCAGGCACATGAGGGCCATTATACACTCTTGCTCTGCGTCATCATGTTGACCTTTTAATAATTCTGACACACTTGTGTTTGAAGCATGTTGGTGATCTGACGTGGCTTTGCTGCTTGTAAGTGGATTAGAACCTTCAACAGGTCTGCCTCAGTCTCCTATATCCTCTTAATGAAAGACTGTAAAGATCCAGTCGTGCGGAGATTAGCCTATGCTGTGTCATATGTGGGTTCCCATTATGTGCCCTCAATTCTGGGTCACAAACCATCATAAGTTGAAAACCTTATGACAACTATATCTGGCCTTAATTGTATACCCACATCCTGGACACATGTACAGCATTATTGCAGTTAACGGAGTGATACATCTCTGACTGGATGAGCACACATTTCTCATAACAGCAATTTTCCAAAACTGTGAAAATGAAGAAAAAAACATGATCAGTTGTTCACATAGCTGTCAAAAACAAATGATACAGCTGAGATTGTATGAATTCAGTACATATGTAGTTCTTACTGCGTAGTGAATTGTCACTGTATAGCAAAACTTTACAGTAATAATGAAATATTGTATTCAGGCAAATGAATACAACATCTAAAAAGATTTTATATTATTTTATATTGAAATTATACCCAAAAATTCTTCATATAGTGGACTACCAGTAAAATTGATAAAAATCTGATTTGACACTTTGACCTGACCAAGTTTTGTTACATACCTTTCTAGTTATGTGACATTATCAAGATGAATTTGTTCTGACACAATGTGAGAAATGTTGAAGGTGTCTGAATAAATTTTGGTTTGACTCTATATAATAACTGCAAGTTTTTTACCACCTCATCTGCTTCTTCCCCTCTCTGTTCTTTCTTGTTCCTTTTTTGGGTTTTTGTTTGACTTTTATATACAGCAATATTGATAATAAGAGCACATATTGCATTACATATGTTATTACATTTATGCATTACAAAATGTTTTTAATATTGTTTATTATTTTATCATTTAAAATCGGGAAAAAAAATTTCTTTAAAATTAATGCTGCTTTAGTTGTTGAGGGAATCAACTAAAAACCTGTTCAAGCAATAATAATGTGTTTACTTGTTTATTATGTGTAGTACATAAATAAAGGAGACTTTATTTTTCATGTAACAAACTTCATTTGGAAACCATTTTGCAGAATAAATATGTATATTAGATCATTTTATCTTTTGAAGCAAAGAATCTTTATGTAACTCAGACCATTGTAGAAGTAGCATGTTGCCAATGAGCGCCTCTTAGAGGTAACAAAGAAAACTGCTTTATTTTTGACAACTGCTTTGCTTGTCCAGACCAGTTTTGATGAGTTTTACAGAAACCTTATGATTCCCGCAGATGTGAACGACTGTGCTGGCCAGCCCTGTCAGAACGGCGGCACCTGTCGAGATCTTAATGGTGATTTCAACTGTAAATGTCCCTCACCCTATGTGGGAAAGCACTGCAATCTGCGTAAGTAGGACACTGCCAGTACACACATGTCCACAATCTGTTTTTCATTTTATTTCCTTCACATATTTGGCTTTTCATTTGCTGACTTCATTCAGTACACAATGGCTAAGTCGCTTCCCTGTGAATGCGGTCATCACACTGTTTATCCATCTGTCTGTCGCACAGTAAGCCTGTTTGTCTCCTGAGCACTTGAATATCTGCTAATGCCTGGCTCTGGTTCCCAGGATGCATCTCTCTGCTGGGAATGGAAGGAGGAGGCATTGCCGAGTCTCAGATTTCTGCCTCTTCTGTGTACTATGGCATTCTGGGACTGCAGCGCTGGGGGCCCGAATTGGCCCGACTGAACAACAAGGGACTCGTTAATGCTTGGACCTCTGCAACACACGACAAGAACCCCTGGATCGAGGTAAACAAGTCTGTTCAGTTTACTGGTTCAATACATATTTGGGGTTCAGTATATATTATGTGTGTTCGCCTAAAAAAATGACCCATTTAATGAGTTATTTCATGATAGATCAACCTGCAGAGGAAGATGCGTTTCACTGGCATCATTACCCAAGGTGCCAGTCGCATGGGCACAGCCGAGTTCATCAAAACCTTCAAGGTGGCGTCCAGTTTGGATGGGCGAACCTACACCATGTACAGACCTGAGGGCCAGAGCAAAGACGTGGTGATGATTCACTCATTTTTCTCTTTTTAATTTTTAGTGACTGTTTTGGTTTTGATCTTTTTGGGTGCTGGTTTAACTGTGAGCACTTTTGGTCAGATGCAGTTGTTAAAAAATGTATAAATAATTTTCACTATAATTATTTATAAAACATTTTGAAAAATAGCATTTGTTAAATGTTTCATAACCTGTAATTCTTTTATAGTTTTTAAACGACTAATGAATGAATACATTTCTGTTCTTCAGATCTTTGTTGGTAATATGGACAACGACGGGACAAAGACTAATTTGTTTGACCCTCCAATCATAGCTCAGTACGTACGAATCATTCCTGTCGTGTGCCGTAAAGCCTGTACACTGAGACTGGAGCTGGTGGGCTGTGAACTCAACGGTAAAGTCCCAATGATATTTTTGCATTCTTATGAATAGATTTATGGAAGCCAAAAGACAAAACAACTCCACTAGAATATGGTAATACTGCTGTGGTTTTATGGAAGAAAAATTGAGTAAGCAGCATCACAATTTGCACAATTTCCTGCTCATCTTCGTTTGTGGTGAAGTTAAGGACCGCAGCCTGTTTGGCTGAAGGAACAAAATCACATCTTTCCAAACTGGGACTCTAGCCAGTAAATGTTCTGAGCAGAAACCTCTCAGACATTTGACTTATTTAGCACATTTGACACAGTTTTGAGCTGCATATAGTGCTAATGAATAACACTGGTTGATTTGTGGTATGTGCTTGGTACATTTTGTTCATGAGTTTAAGAAAGATCAAGTCTTTTCTTGATTATTTGTGTAAAACATTATATTATATTCTATTATTCTCATATCATAAAAGTAGGGATGCACTGATACATTACAACATTTTGGCCGATATGGTTAAACCGATAATTATTTTCATGTTTTGGCCAATGAATTAATAATTTACATAGATAAATGAACATTATAAATTTGTGAATAATTATACACTGATAAATAATTATACATTGTATGTATGGTATCTGTTTAGTACATTTCATTCTTATTTCTGCAAGCTTTTAAGAAAGACCAAGTCTTTTCTTGATTATATTATATTATATTATATTATATTGTATTCCCATATCATAAAAGTAGGGATGCCCTGATACATTAGAACATTTTGGCCGATATGATAAACCAATAATTATTTTCATGTTTTGGCTAATGAATTAATAATTTACATTGATAAAAGAGCATTATAAATGTATAATTATAAATTGTATAATTATGTGAATATTATATTATTTATTGATAATAAATGTAAAATTAATTGATAAAAATGTATGCAATTTAATAAATTAATAAAAAACTGTATAATGAATTATAAAGTAAAAATTAATGTGTAAATTATGTAATTGGCCAAATTTTAACGGCTGATATATAGTACTATATTATTATGTAAAAAAACATGAAATGAAAAAAATAACAGTGTTATTAAATTATTAGTGTTTTTAAGATTAACTTAAGTGAGCTTTACATCATGGAAAAAGTAATCTAAATGTAAAAACAGAGGAAACTAGCAATATCGGCCGATATGGTACGTTATATATCATGCATACCTACATGAAAGTCTAATTTGTAATCACTGAAATGGTGCAGATGTCAGTGTTTCATTCACCGTATTGCCCACTTCACTGTTCCATCTGTGTCTCTCAGGCTGTCCATCACGCTTCATACACCGCCAGCTCTCGCCCGCACGCGCTTCACACACACCCCATCACACACAGCATCTTGCCGCTCACCTGCATGAAACTTGCTCAGCACTAATGTGGTCTGTGCGGCTTGTGCTGACACGCTTCCCATCCATCTCTCTGCCACTTCCTGTCCCGTCCCCTCCCTCTTTCTGTTGTCTCACTTCACAGTGTATTTGAACACGACAGGTTGCTCCGAGCCGCTAGGTATCAAGTCACGGCTGATCGATGACAGGCAGATGACAGCTTCCAGCTCTTTCCGCACCTGGGGGATCGAGTCGTTCACCTGGCACCCGCATTATGCTCGTCTGGACAAGCAGGGCAAGACTAACGCCTGGACAGCAGCCACCAATAACCGCTCCGAGTGGCTGCAGGTGAGATGACAAACTTGCAAAGCTGTGAAGTGACAGAATCACTTCAGATATTTACATTTGCAGTCATGTGTAACATCTGGAGTATGTCTTTAACGGAATGAAGTTACATTTTTAAGATTTTTGTAGTTTTATATTTTGTAAAGAGGTAATGCAAAGGCAATAATATTGTGAAATATTATTACAGTTTAAAATAACTGTTTTCTATTTGATTATATTTTAAAATGTAGTTTATTCCTTTGAAGCAATGCTGCTTTTTCAGCATCATTACTCCAGTCTTCAGTGTCACATGATCATTCTAATATGATGATTGGTGCACAAGAACATTTGAATTTTATTCATATCAGTGTTAAAAACGGTCGTGCTGCTTAATATTTTTGTGGAAATCGTTGGGCTGGAAGATATGGTCAAAATTTATATCACGATATATCTCTTAATTTGAGTCGAAACGATATCATTCCAATATCAGTATGAACAATATTTAAAAAAGCCTCAGAAACACTGCCAAGAACACGCACAATGGATGTCTATACCTATAAAGTTCTGAAAAATGAATTTGCCAAGTTTGTGAAACTTCCTCCTATAAAACTATATCATATTTTAAAAATAAAAACAGTACAAATAAATTAATGTTCACCTTTTATTTGTATTTAGCCTTCAGACTAAATGCAGACTAAATGCAAATTCATTCTCTACCTGCAGGAGGTGCTTTTGGAGCAGCAGAAACAGCACTCCTCTCATAAACACTACTTTATCATATAAAATGAAAATGCCATTTAAATTTTTCTGAATACAGTTGGTTCACTTCAAAGATACATTCATATAAAACACCCGCGCCGTGTTTTGATTTTGAAACGTGTAGTGCTCATGTTTATTCAGTGAAGATGTGGTGGGCCGCCACAAATAAATCAATGTATGGGAAACACTGGTAATGTATATCAAAATATCAGAAATGTGTTTAAAATCATATCACCGTTTTAAAAAAAATATTGCGATATATATTGATATTGAATTATTGTCCAGCCCTAGGAAATCGTGATACATTTACAAAACGTGATACAAAAGTGGCTTATATTTAAAATAGAAATCTTTTGTAACATTATAAATGTCTTTACTGTCACTTTTGATCAGTTTAATGTCCATGATAAAATTTTATAATTTTTAATAACTTTTGAACAATGGTCTATATATATCACTCCAACTTTAAACAAAGCCATTTTTATTAAACGGGAGTATTGCCTGGATACTGTCCATGTTGAGTTTGAGAGTCTTCCCTTCTGTTAACGTCTGGCAGTGTTTGCATAGGAAATGAATTCATTCTTGATCATTGCTTTGGGATCCTAGCACATTTACACATTGGATGACCTTTCAGAGGCTGAGTGCAGTCACATCTCCCTGATTTTCAATCATTTGCAAACAGCAAACTGCTTACAATTACGCAATTACCTGGAGACCCGTAGTGAATCACTCATAACACGGATCATTATAACTAAATGCGTTTTTTTTTATATGTAAGACCACTTGCTGAGTTGTTTTTTTATTTCTGTTTTATTAGGTGGATCTGCTCAGACCAAAGCGCATCACAGGGATCATCACGCAAGGGGCCAAAGACTTTGGCAACGTGCAGTTTGTGTCCGCCTTTAAAATGGCTCACAGTGATGACGGCAAGTACTGGACCATACTCAAAGACGACAAGACGAAAACAGACAAGGTTGGTTTTTAAGCATGATTTGTTTCTTCAGTATAACCCCTGATTACCTAGTTCCTTTAGGATCAAATCTTATCCTGGTTTTATTCTACACATTAAATGTTTCACTCAGAGCTCAGATGGATTGAAAATCTTGTTTCATGTCGATTTAGTTGACTTTTTTGTTTTTATGTTTTAGTTGCTGTGATCAGTGTTGTTATTAAATAAAACTATTACAAATTGTTTTTGTTAAAAAAAAACTCTATAATAAATATAAGATGCAATATAAAAATAATAAGATGGAAAAACTTAAACTTATTAATGTTGCCTTCACAACTAACTGAAGTAAAGGTACTAAAATTACTACAAGTAAAAATGTTAATATTCAATATAATCATATAATTAGAGAATACATAACAGTTTTAGTCATGACAACTCTTGGGATAGATTGTAGAACCTTTATTAGTATAAATAGTACGTGTGTAGGTCTAGGTGGACTAGATCTTAATTTTGTGATCTGAGCATTTTGCAAACTTGCCTCTGCTAAATGCTCGGGTCATAAAATGAAAAGGAAACATGCTGCTGCTGATAGAGAGGAATATCCCCTGTAACAGATCTAGACAGGTGGTGCTGGGGAGGAGGTGGGCTAAGATGAGGACATGCGTAGCACGCAGACATGGCATTCATTGAGTACGTCCTGGTTATATAGGTAAATAATAATGAGTATGTGAATCCGATTGACTGGGAACATTGAATTGAATGAACCAATTAGAATGCAAGTAGAGTTTCATGGCTGAACTATTCATTAAATATTATGTTTCATACTGTGTTTGTTTTTGTTTTTAGTGCCTGTTTTCAGTGTTGTTATTAACCTAAACGAATAAAAATTGTTTTTGTTAATTAAAATAAAGGTGAATGTTGCCTTGGCACATAACTGAAATAAAATGGGTTTAATTTGAAGTACTAAAAATAAAAATGAAATGAAAATAAATAGGGAAAAAAAAACCAACTAAATGACAAAAGCACAAAATTACTTTAAAAAT